>JAQQZS010000037.1:28650545-28665118 GCA_030068045.1 Platyallabes tihoni
AAACTTAAATAATTCTTTTGATTGTGTAAAGCTGCTTTGAGGCAATGTCAATTGCTAAAAGCGCTGTACAAATAAAACTGAATTGAATTGAATTGAATTGTAGTCACTCTCACATTACAGGAACTCAGCTGGTAGTTGTTGCCACATCCCCTGTATAGTCCTGATCTGGCTCCAATCCGATTCCATACTGTATGTTTGGGCTATTCAAGTAGTTCCTGGGAGGCCAGCGTTTTAGGAAGTCTGATCATGGTTCTGGTGTACTGAGAAAACGTTCTACCTTGATGGTGTCCAAGCACTAGTGAAACACTGGGATAAGTGCATTAGTGTAGATGGGGATTATATAGAGGAATAAAAGGGGTTTTTACCCTCACAACATTTTAAACAATCAAAAGTCCTGGTTTAACTTGAACAGCCCTTATATATGATGTAGATCCCTGAAAAAGAATGGTTACTACAATGGAAACAATAATGTATTAAAAACATGTGATTTAAACTACAGCTGGAACTACTGTCAGAGACTGTTTTGTTATTCTGCACAATCAAAAGCCCATGTTAACTACACGTTTTCCATTTTAAACTCATTCAGAGACACACTACTATAAAGCAGTACCTTTATAAGGTAAACTTGGCAATCGCTAACGTAGTCATATTCCAGGCCGTCGAATGTGTAGTAATGACGGTCGCTGTAGATGGTGCACACAGCCGGGCAGGGAAAGTACGTGCAGTTAAAGAACCCACGATGACACACGCTGAAAACAAAATATACATCGTTAACAAAACGTGGCAATAAAGACAAACAATTAACCGGAAACAATGACATATAAATACACTGACCAGCGGTAACAAGGAGTGTCCACTGTCTCTCCGGGAAGATACTCCAGACCGAGCCAGGCGCACGGGCAGTTTTCTGGATAATAGCACTCTCCATTGTGACCGACTAACCTGTGCATATATCACACACACACACACACACACACACACTTTAAAAAAGTAACTTCTTTACTTTAGGCAATCCTATCGTTTAATCAAATCCGTTTGGAGTCAGACAAACAGATAGCGAGTACCCTGCTGGACATCCACACCCAGCCACACAGGGAGTCATGGGAGGACAGGTGAGGTTCAGCATTAGATTCCTACAGGTGAGTTCACAAGCCACGCCCACACCAGAAGGCCCTGCTCCCTCACGACCCCTGCAGTTGTAGTACACTTTCCCATTTGGACAATCGTCTCTCTCTGGTTCTTAATAAAGAAAGATAAAAAATGAGGAATAAAAGAGGAGTGTGTGAGCGTTGTCAGTCGCGATTTAAGACCATGTTTTTAAACCGGTTGACGAAAAAGGAATCGAACAGCGATAAGTGTTTATTTAACTTTATTGTCTATTGAGTGCAAAAATGAAAAGGTGAAAATTTTATTCTTTACCTCTTTCTTCAGGTACACACTCCATACGAGCATTTCTGCACAGACTTTTTAAAAAAAAAAAATTTTTTTCTTATACTGTGCTCACCCTAGGTAGCATTTTAGCATTAGCAAAACATTTGAACACACACACACTCACCAAGGCCCAGAGGAGCTGAAGGACACTTCTCCTGGCTGAAAGACTGAACCCATGAAGTAACAGTGACACTGAGATCTAAACAAACACACACAATCCCAAAGTGACTTTCCAGCTTATACAAAAACCTGCATGTGTCCCTACAAATGTGTGTTTATTCGGCTCACAGTGGTACACAGCGCTGCCGCGCATGATCGTAGTACATCTCTTCCATGCAGCCACATCCCTCGGCACAGTCTCCGTCACACACTTCACCACTGCTCACCGACTGGCATGTTCTCCCACAGGACGTGGTGCACGGGTGGTACATCATTCCCCCTAAACAGACCATGCCTTCACACACACACACACACACACACACACACACATCAAATTAATATCATAGCCCTTTAATCCTTGGGTTCTTTAACCTGTAATGTTTCCTTTAAATATGCGTTAACTTTGTATGGAATTATTTATTTATTTTTTTATATTATAACATATAAGTATATTATAATATATAAGTTCTTGATACATTGCACATTTATTGTTCTTGGTTACACACACTGCTCATTTTTCACATAAATGAGAACAAACTGCACTCTGAGTTTCTCATAATTTCTGTCTGTAAGTTATCCTGCATAATTTATACACTTTACGCACATTTTGATAATATATATTTTTATTCATATTCTTATTACCTTATTGTATATATATTCCAATATTAATTTAAGTGTTCTCTCCAATTTCTTTTTAGATCATGGGCAGTCGTTTAAGAATTTAACTGCATATTATACTTTGTATGGCTGTGTATGTGACAAATAAAATTTTAATCCAAATTAAATTTGAATTTGAGCTTCCCACAACTGTTATCATTATCTCATTAGCAAGCCGTTAACTCGGCAAGAGCTGACTCCGCCTAAATCCTGATTAATCCATAAATGGGCATATGGGCGAAGCAAACAGCGCTTACTTACATCAGTTACCACAAGCTAGCTGGCTTAGCGTTAGCTTATCTAAAATACTAAGGTGGCTAATGTTAACTTGTATGCTAAAGTTACTTTGCATTTGATTGATACACCCGAAACGTCATCCCGTGTCAACTCCTGCATTTCTAGTGGTAGGTTAAACTACAACGATGCCAGTTAGCTGGTTAGGTGAAGTGATGTACAGTATAGCAGCCAGAAGGCGGTTTCACACCTGCAATGCAGCTGACTCAAATCAGCCACGCTGTTAATTATGTGTAATTTTATGGCTTAATATCATTTTAACTGATGAGTTACATAAAGCATTCCCGCCCCGGGGTCTGTTTGTATGGAGTTGCATGTTTTCCCTGTGGTTTCCTGCAGGTGCTCTGGTTTCCTCCCACAGTCCAAAGACATGCACATTAGGACAACTAGCATTCCCAAATTATGTGTGTGCTTGTGCCCTGCAATGGATTGGCATCTTGTCTAAGGTGTATCCTGACTAAAAGTTCACCCCCTCTAGCTCTGCAACCCGTTTGTTTTATTGCAGGCTGCAAATGTGTTTATGTCTGTTGTAAAGTTTGCCATTTTAACATGGCGCTCTAAGGGCATTAACTCACTTTTGGAGCCAGCTGCCAGTGGACATTTGAGGAACCGCATGTTTTAGAACTTCTCCTGTATGTTGGCTTGTTTTTTTTTCAGAACAGAAAATCATATAAAGTTATTTTTGGAAGCACAAATGTAATTTATTGATTAATGTATTGATACATTTTTTTCAATGTTAATTACATTCCAATCAATTAACTAATCACTACTAAAAGTCCAAATAAATGAATTGCATTTTACATGATACAAAATTCTGATAATCTGCTGGGTGTTAATATCAGACCTTAAAACTCAGACTCTAATATCCAATTAACCAAAGCAAACAGTAATGAAGGCATTATTTCCAAAAGTAGAAAGAGTAATAAAATGTTGTACTCAAGTAAAAGTACTGTTACTTCAGTGAAATTTTACTAAAGTACAAGTAAAGTTACCACTATAAAAATCTACTAAAGTAAAAGTAAAAATTATCTCATTAAAAATTTACTCAGAGTAAAAGTTACAGTTACTTTTTTTATATATATATATATATATATTCCCCCCCCCCCCCGATTTTCTCCCTAATTTAGTCGTGTCCAATTCCTCCGAGTCATGTGACGCCAGCCGACCGCATCTTTTCGAACTGCTTGCTCATGCACCATGTAATGATTAATATGGGGGTACAAAGTACCTCTCATCCCTCTGAGAGAGCTCGGCCAATCAGCTCTCTCTAGACCTCCAGCTGCGAGAGGTTACAGCGGGAATCGAACCAGCGATCTCCGGGTGATATCAGCGCTTTATCACTGCGCCACTCGGAGGCCCCTGAATTATTATTTTTTTAAACAGCAGGGGTGGAATGGGGCTGTAGCCTTTGTTGTACTTGAAATCAAAGTGGTCGCTTAAATATGACCAGGGGTTTGCTTCATAAGAATTTGTTGTCATTTCACTTTCAGCTGTGTCTGCATCACTGGCATCTGTTTTGTCCGTCTCCATCGTTCTTGTGAGTTTGGGGCGTTTCTTCTCCACATCCATCAATCAGTCAGTGCAGGGGTTTCCTACAGGAGGTGCAATTTTTTTCCTTCCCTGTTGCATTATTATTATTTTTTTTATTATTTTTCGTTTTCATTCATTTATTTTTTACTCAGTAGTACTACGTTAACAAGTAGAAGTAAACAAAAAATATACTCAATTACAGTAAATGTAATTTGTTACTTTCCACCTCTGATTATTTCATACTAGTCTTTGTGCACGTATTCATGACCGTAAATGGATTTCACACTGGTGAATTCAGGTGTTTACTATTTGATTTAAATGTATAGTTTGCTAAAAATGGATGTGTTTTTGTTTGTTTGTTTGAGAAGCTAAGATTATCCATTGTAAATCTTGTATACAAGGAGGTGAAGTTATAAACTAACCGCATTCTGAGACGTGTGCTCTGAAGTGGATGGTGACGTGGTGTTTGGAGCAGATGTAGGCGTAATGGGCGAGAGCGGTGCACAGGCAGCCGTTGCCACAGCGACAGGCTTGATATCGGCACTGCTGGTGGTACACGCCAGGACTCACATAGGCGTGGCATGCAGCGAACACATCTCCAGTCAGAACATCGCACAGTGACGAGTAGAATCCTACAACACAACAGGAAATGGTCTTAGCAGGGTCTGTTAACATTCTTATAAAACAACAAGCAAAAAATAAATAAAAAACAGACAGACTGTATTTAGACTGCTGTCAGATTGTAGTTGTTTTACTTAAAGCTGTACTTTTTTAAACCACTGAACTGAATGTTGGTTGCTTCATCTAGTGATCTGCATTGTGCTTGATTACAAGATTTTATTCGTGCCATTGCTCTGATTTTTCATTTCAAAGATACTAACAAATGCTTCAGCAGTGTGCTTCCTTCCTCCAATCTGGATCCAAACTTTTTTGTTTGTTTAACAGTTGAGGATAAATTGTTTTAATGACATCCACAGTCGCATTAACATAACTAAGCCAGTTCTCTCGAATGTTTTAGGGAATCAGATTTGCATGAAAATAGAGAGCCTAAAACATAACATAAAATAGCACAATAAATAACAATACATGGATGATTTTCATCAATTTATGATATCCTAGTCCAAATATCTCCTGTACAAATTGTAGATTAGTTGAGATTGCTATGTACACTATACGACTACATGCACCGACCATTTTGTTGGTTCATCTCACAGGGGTCGATGACGGGGATATTAACAGGGCTGATACAAGCTGAAGACACTTTCCACGCGTTGACGTGCAGCTGCGGCGTCCCTTCTATCATACCAGCTGGAGAGCTAGTTAGTGCACAACACAGATCATTTACTTACTGTATATATTCACACACACAAGCCACAACGTTAACGGTGATCATTAAAAAGTAGTGAGACACAGAGAAGCGCTTACAGAAAGTCATCTCTCAGGTTGCCGTTAAGCGTTCCACAGAGTCCGAGGGTGCCGCCTGTCCATGTGCTCTCCAGCTTCAGGTAGATTCGCCCACCATGCCAGTCATAATGCAGCTTCAGTCCAAAGGAAGCTCGCAGGCCGACGAACACCGATGTCAGCCTGCGCACAGACACTACGTCTAACAAACACACATACAAACGCATGAGCGACAACGACCCACACGAGAGCGAAATAAATATCAAACATAAAATCTAATCAAAAACTATTCCAAGTGTAGACGTTTAAAAGCAAACATGACATCAAAGACAAAATATCATTAAAATAAAGTGCACATTCTGTTCACTAGACAATGTGCTACAGTGAAGAAAGGAAGGGAATTATCCAATATTAACTATTAAAGACAAATCTCCATCAAGCTGATATAAAAGGTGATAATCTTACCATCTGCGTAAGGTAGACTGACCACCATGCTGGCCCCGATAATGACGGCTCCTTCTCTGTTGAGGGTCACCTGCCTGCTGACGTCTTCGTCCACCACGAGAGTCACTGAGTGACTGCAGGAATCTTCATGAGACTGGCACAAAGAGCAACATTAAACATTTTATGATATAAAAACATACAAACACACAGCTCACATAAATACTACGAATATCAGTGTTTACAAACCTTCATTGTATTCATAACATTTTATTTATCCATAACTGGTACAAAGGGCATTTTCGAAGATGATTCGAGTGTCGGGTTCAATATTGGCATCTTTGTACATGTTGATTGAAAACGCTTATGTGAAAAGGTAGTGAATATCTTAGTGTACTACTCTAACGTGATAATAATTAATATCTGAATCTAAACAGTTTGAGATACAGCATAACATCTAATTTTGTTTTGACTTTAATAACTGCCATTCTGTTCTATATATATATATACTGTATATATATAGTGTCGGGTTCGTGAATTGCATTTTGCTTGTTAAGATAAGTCTTTATTAATAAATTAATAAATAAATTTTAATACAAAATAATAAATCAGTCAACTCAGATATTTTAATATTTAACACAAGGAACAAGGAATCGGCGGTGGAGGAAACCATGAACTATGAACTATGAGTGTCACATTGATTTCATCAGTTTAATCAGTCTTGGCCTTTTAGTCAACTATCAAGTGTGGCTTCTGCTTAGTTGGGAAGGTATTTTTATTTTTTTATTTATTTATTTATTATATTTTGTATTTCTTATTTTTATTCTATTAATTTAAATTGCACAAACCCTACAACCTTCTTTTGACTTAATTCACGGCTTTAAAACACAGAAATATATATATAAATAGCAGTGTGTTATAGAATCATGGATTTATATATTTATATATGTATTTATAAATCCATGATTCTACAACACAATTCTTTTTTTCCACAAATTCTTTCATAATGAATGACCAGTGTGGTGGGTTTACGTAGAGAAAGTCCCAGTTGTTTATCAGTTCATACACACTTACCTCTCCACATGCTGCATATTGCACCGTGACTGTGAACTTGGTGTTTCCGCGGCTCTTCGCCAGTACATATTGGCATTTGCCCATATGCATGTAGATACGCCCATCAAATGTGGTCACGTGACTGTCGCCTGTCACTGAACACTCCGCTAGAGTTTAAATACACACACACACACACACACACACACACACTCAGGCAAAGTATTATATAATGATTGCTCTGTTCAAAAAAGTCATGCTGAGACAAAAATTAACCCACATGAAAAGGAAAAAAAAATAAAATAAAATCTTACAAGTGCAGTTGTTTTCAGTGCAGTTCCAAACTCCTCCCATGCAAACACTGAAAACATAATGACAGGAACACTTGTACAGTAAAATCTGTTGTTGTACCAATGCAGAAAAATTACAGATTACAGAATGAACATTTTTAAATGTTTTATGGTTTACAACAAAATTATAATTTTTTAACTGACTTAGGAGAAATGTAACATTATTGAAGACATGTTTTCATAATTAACTAGCACTGAACTAAAGCATGTGCTGTACGAGATGCGTATAGGAACGGCAGAATGTACCCTGATGCTGCCATCACTCCGATTTTGACAAATGTATTACTAAGTAATGTTGTCAAGGTCATGGATGAACAATATCAGTGTGTGTGTATGTATGTATGTATGTATGTATGTATGTGTGTGTGTGTATATGTATATATATATATATATATATATATATACAGGGTGACACAGAATAACGGGAACTTTTGAATTTATTCGTACAGGAGGACGCTATCTAAAGGACGTAATTTTTAAAAAATGATAAATTACATCAATGTTTCGTAAATGGCAAGTTTTAGGTTTCAATTACTATGAATAAAATTGATTTCTTTTATCACTTCTAGTTTTATTGGATTGTAAAAAAGTTTTTGTGTCACCCTGTGTATATATATATATATATACACTCACTCATCTTTTATACCACTTTATTCTGTATTCAGGGTCACGGGGGACCTGGAGCCAATCCCAGGAGGTTTAGGGGTACACCCTGGACGGGGTGCCAGTCCATCACAGGGCACATACACACTCATTCACAAACTACAGGCAATTTGGGAACGCCAATTAGCATGTCTTTGGACTGTGGGAGGAAATCAGAGTACCTGGAGGAAACCCACCAAGCACGAGGAGAACATGAAAACTCCATGCACACAGAGATGGGGAATCGAACACAGACCCTGGAGGTGCAAGGCAGCAGTGCTAACCACTACACCACCATGGTGCCAGACTGAGGCAGATTAGGGTACATGATGAGTAGATAAATAAATATGACTGTAAACAATGAGTATGAGTTATTAGTGACAGGATGTTATTAGTAATTAGTGTTAGTGATGTTTTTACTTTATTTATTTATTTTTTGTCCCATGTGCATCATTTTTGTAGTTCCCAATTAAACAACCGCAATATTTGGCAAAATTGCGATGTTTGCACCAGTTATGCTGCTTGTTCACATAAATGATACCTGGTTGTCTGGCTCATCTAGTCTTAATATATAATAACTGTAACTACATCTTTAAGTATAAATCTATGGAATCATTCATCTAAAGCAGTTGGGCTATTTGAACAGCAGAGGGCCTAAACTCTCAAGCTCACAGCTTTTAATTTAAATGATGCTGTAAGTGTTTATTACCAGACTGTACAGCCCTGCTCCAGAACATGACCCAAAGGATAAGCAGTGCCATGATACACACACGGACATTGAGACACCGCAATACAGGTTCCATTCTGTAGAATCATTCCTGGTGTGAAAATAAAGGGGAAAAATGAGAGACACTGAGATATTTGCAGCAACATTTCTGAACCCTGAGATCCAGTTCTCTAGAACTGATAAATTAAACTACAGTTTCTGAAATGATTTAAATCAGACCGCACAATATAGGTCATGAATAATGTTAGTAGGAGAAAAATGAGGCTTATGTTGCTCTGGAAATCATTAATATAAATCCTACAGCACTCAAAATCTAAAAGAGGTTTAGCCTTGAATTAAATGTCATGTATACGTGTAATGATGATGAGATTTATGCTATAAGAATAAGGAGTACTGTATGGTGTAACACTTACCATCAGGGCAGTAGCATCCATCCAGACAGTGCAGGTTGGTGCCTAGACACTCTTTTTCAAAAGTGCAGGTGGGAGGGCAACAACTAATACAGTCTCTATGGACAAAGCTGTCTTCACATCCATCTGCTATAACGCATAATGTAATGATATTCATTATAATGAACACTGGATTTTGCAAACATGCTGATCCAAAACTCGAAGATGTAAAAAAGCAAGAACTGATGAATATATCCTATGTTTCGACTTTTGATTTAATACTTTTACTGATACAGTTCTTGAGCATCCTCCCTTCGGCTAATCTTGCCAAATATATTGTGTGCTTTTGTGCATGATCAACCTCACACAAGTTTATTGGAATAAATACATCGGGCGCTGATGTAAAACCGGGACTCGTGAATGAAGAACGATTGACATTCCCAGACTTCGAGCACAGTACAGTGATGAGACTCTTAGCAGCAGTACAACATTGGAATGGTGCAAACAATTTTAAAGAAAGCCGTACATCTGTGAATAACGACCCTGGCCGAGTTGACTCTGAGCTCACTGCAGTGGTTTCTGTGCACGTTAATTGAGTGGGGCACCTGATCCTTGAAAATCGCCAACTTGCGAAAGGGACCCATCAGTCCGTGGGTCCTGTACACACAATGATTCACCAACACAACTTGCACATTAGAGGAACTCAGTTGGCAGTTACAGCCACATCGCAGTACAGTCCTGACCTTGATCCAAGTCATTTCCACATGTTTTGGCTGTTAAAGGAGTTCCTGGGAGGCCAGCATTTCAGACAGGCAGTCCAATGATTGCTCAGGCGTACAGAGAAAACTTTCTACCTTGATGGTATCCAAGCACTAGTTAACCACTGGGATAAGTGCATTAGTGTATCAGGGGTTTATATAAAGATATAAAGGGAGCATTTACTCTCATTCACAGTAACTGTGTTCTGTTTTTCTGCACAATCAAAAGTCCTGGTTTGACTTGAACGCCACTCGTACATCAACAAAAAACTTTAATTCATGAACAACCTAAAAAAAAAAAAAACTCTGGCTCAAATATAGAGTGACGGACGATATCAGATTAGTGAACCCCTTGTTTACACAGATTCACATCCCTGGATGGACTGCCCTTCACTAATCTGTTTAATGTTTAATAATAAGTGGAATAGTCTAGACTGACCACATGTAGGGAAGCTGTCTCTCCATTCTCGTACTGGATATCCAACATGGGAGCAGGCCCTAGTGTACTCGACAAGCGTCCGGCAAAATGTTTCTTCATCATGTGACCTGAAAAACAAAATACACTTTACAATGTTAAAAAACGATATGGTGAATGTTTAGGAATAAAAGTATTAAACTTTATTTTTTTTTACTTGCATATACTTCAAGGGGCATAATTGGACCTTAAGGGTTTCAGAGAGGTATACAGGTAAATGGTAAAACATGCAGTAAAATATCATTTTAAACATCTCAGTCAGCAGCTGATCCTGCAGCTTGTTGCGTAGCTGCAGACTTCTCAGGGTCTGCATGATGATCCCTGTACTCCAAAAGCAAAAGCAGCAGCAATGGGCACTCAAGCAACAGAACTGGATCACATACATTTAGACATTCGGCAGATGCCCTTATCCAGATGTATCCAATGTAAAAATGTCTTACATTTTTATCTCATTATAAATCTGAGCAGTTGAGGGTTAAGGGCCTTGCTTAAAGGACCAACAGGGACAAGTTGGTGGTCATGGGATTTGAACCAGGCACCTTCCAAACCATAGGTCAATGCCTTATCCACTGAGCTACCCCGGAGAGGATACTAAGCAGTGAAAGGATGCGGCCTGGTCTGACGAATCACGTTTTTCTGTTACGTCATGTGGGTGCTTGTGTGCTGCTTACCTACGGGGAGAAATCAAGCCAGCAAAGGCCACAGACATCAATCTAGAAAACTGACTGCTCTGTTGCTACCTAATACTGTATATCCCAACACTTTGAATGCATTTCATGTAACATTTAAATGCACCTTTCAAAGTACCTTTAAACTCTTTATACGATGAGTACTGTGACACTCAATTGAGCAACGACAAATCAAATTTGAATTATGAAAAACTGATATCATGTAAACAAGTGTAAACATATGCAAACATGCACAGACACGCGGACTGTACTTACACACACAGGTCCGACACACAGCTGGCAACAAATGGATTGGGATCTATATTGTCATGGCAGGAGATAAAAGGGAAGTAAAGCAAAGCACTGCACTTCTCAATGGCATCCTGTGTGAGAGACATAAAACAAAAAGGGTATAAATAACACACCAGCTAATACAATAAAAATGTCTACATATAAAAAAGCTACAAATAGCAACACATTCATTAAAGCATTTTAAATTATTATAACCATTTAGGCCCTACTTTGTATTTACTCTCCTCAGTTGAATGTATACTATGTGGTTTATTAATGAATAATTTTACTGGAGCATTTGGTGCTTGGTGCGTTTCCTCGGGGTACTCCAGTTTTCTCCCACAGTCGATGTGGTATAGACGATGAGACGAAATTACATTTTGAGTGCCTGGCGTATAAGTGTTTGCAATTTCTGACTGTGAGAGGAAACCAAAGTACCCAGAGGAACCCCACCAAGCACAGAGAGAACAAACTCCACACACACACCCAAGGCATTAATCGAACCTTCGGACCGTGGAGGTGCGACGCAACGTAGCTCCTTGTCATATGCAAGCTTACATTGAATTTGTTTAAAGACCTTAGAAATAAAGGAAGTCATAGAAATCACTAGTGCCTCAGGTGAGAATATGTACTAGACCTACTGCAGTTAGCTTGCTTCGCTAATCTGCCAAAAAGGTAGTGGGAGGTAACATGTAAATCATACATGCATTATTTTAGTTCACTTTTATGATCACATACAGTACAGTAGTTATATAAGCATTTACATTTTGGGCAGTATGCTTAACCATCACACACACTTACATCCATTTCAGACTCAGATGAGCATGGTCCAGGAAAGTCATCATCTATAGCAGGACAGGGTGGTTCATGGGGAAGGTCCACAATCCAGCTGTTCCCAAACTCGGCCACATCTTCAGATTTTATACCTAAAAGTAAAGAACAAATAGCCTCGGTAATTTGAAGCTTTTCTATTGGTAATAAAAAAAATTTAAATCCTTATTTCTTCCTAAAAACCTTTTTGATATGAAAGGTTTGGTAGCAAACTGACATAAAGCCATTTTATCAGTTTTAAAAATGTTTTTTTTTTAATCTGATAAAACAAGAAGTAAAACAATTTAAAAGGAAATTCCAGATTAATTTAAAGTGGTAATTTAATTTAACTAAAGTAAATGAAATCTCTTTTTCAAAAAAGTGTTTGGTAAAAATATTAAATAGCAGTTTTCAAATGAAATGTTTTGTTATGAATGTCTTTGTGTGCCAGGGAATAAAAATGAGCCAAAATAAAAGTTGGTGTTTATTTTGTTTTGCTGTCCAACAGTTGATGTAGAGATTCACTTCCTATCTTAGGGTGTATGTAATGAACAAATATATTAAATAATTTTATCAATTCTTGTCCAATTAAAGGATACTGTATTGTTTTTTTATTAGTACTAAACACCTACTGCATTGCTAAACACTAAGTCTAACCGGCTACCTGATGTAATTAATCTGAACTGGTCGCTGATAGATATGATAAATGTGTCTCAGACTGTTTGTCTCACCGTGGCTGCTGCTGAAATCATCTGATCCGTCATCATTGTAGTTTCCGCACAGGCCACAAGGACGGCCTTTGTGCTCCTCTGTCATTTTGAGGTAGACGCCAGAGCTTCCATCCCAGGCTAGAGAGAATCCAAATGTGCTCTTCACCAGGATGTAGTCAGCGAGCCGCTCAATAAAGACGTTATGAACCGTCTGGGGCAAAGTCAGTCTATAGCAACAGAGAAAGAACAGAATATTATAAAACTGCTGCAGTGCATCAGCATGCGCATGTCATCACTTTTACATCAAATAAAACATCTTAACAACAACATTTTGCTAACAACATCTCAGTAAAACAAGTCTTAATAATACATCGCATCAAGTTTTAATTTATTGTATTGATTTCTCTGCATATTCACTTTCCTTTCTTCATTTTTCTATATTAATTAATTAATTAATATTTCTAATTTCACTAACCTCTGTTCCCCCTTCAGCACCCGGTAGCCTCTAATGTGGATCTCCTCCTCGTTAGGAAAGAAGAGACTGAGAGAACGAGAACAAGAGTACACTGACCCACGACAGGAACGGCTGTTGTGAACCTGCCATTCAGAGAAACAGAGGGAGAAAGTCAGGTAGAAGAATAGAGAAGCAATCTGAGGACAGAGAGAGAAGCCAAAGCACTGAGAATGATGTCAGTGTAACTATTATAAACAATGTCCAAATTTTTATTTTAAAAAATATGAAATAGAATGAATGTGAAGTTATTCACTAAACTGCTCTCACTGAAGCTACACTAAGAAACCGAGTCAAAAGTGACTTGTTTTATGATGCCAGTCCTCCCTTGCCTTGTGTTATCATATGAGAGCAGCCCATCCCCATTCTGTTGCTTTCTGGAGGGGCATGGCTCAGCAGTAGCTCATTTACATAGACACAGAAACAGTGCGTTTGGAGGAGGAGTGAAGCAGAGAGTTTAAGGTATAAATAAATGCTCTATCTGTGTGGTACTTCAGTTACGTGTTAGCTCTAGTAAAACACAGGAGCTTTAAGTGTGCTGTGACTCAGTTGTCTGTAGCTCTGCTTCCAGAAACAAGGTACTGTAACACCATCTACAACTCACCCACACAGTATACCGCGGCTCTGCTGAGTGACAGTCTTTGGCCAATATATATGAACATGTTCCAGAGAAGTAGTAGTACATTCCATCAAATGTCTCAAAATGGTGCTGACCCCATGAACGACAAATCCCGTCCCGGTCCTGCCCGAGGTTGGGAACTGAAATCGAAGAATGCACAATTCACAGATATTTAATCAAGCTTAGTTAATTAAAAATAAATGTCAAACAAACATATATGCTGTACAGTACATACTGTAAGCTTATTAGAAATTACTCTGGACAAGGTTTGCAGTGCACAAGAGCTTTTTTATTTTTATTTGCCTTATTTATTTATGGGTTTATTTGGGGGGGGGGGTGCAGACAAATAAAGTTTCAAACATTTATTTTGAAACAATACATTCAATACATAACATTAATAACATTAAAAAAATAACATAAAAAAAAAATGCACATACCTTGTTAATACTGTATTTATACCCTGTTTTGTTTACTGGTTTTTACTGCTCATGTCACTTGTCACTTTAATTCAACTAAAATAAGCACATTTGCACTATTACTATTCCTATTGCACTATACCGTTTCTCTCCATATCAGCCTTCTATGTTGTTAACTGTCCCTTTATGCAGGACAGTAACTCAATTACCTCACTTTGTTGTTTTTCTAAGTTTGTGTTATTTA
>JAQQZS010000037.1:28687218-28702043 GCA_030068045.1 Platyallabes tihoni
CCCGAAAGTCTCCTGGGATAGGCTCCAGGTCCCCCGCGACCCTGATCAAGGATAAAGCGGTATAGAAGAATATACTGTATATGGGGGGCACTGGTGGCTCAGTGGTAGGTGATTCGCCTGCCATGCGGAAGGCCCGAGTTTGAGTCCCAGCCAGTGCCCAACCCACCGAGCCACTGGATGCAGTGACAGTCCCAAGCCCGGATAAAATGGGAGGGTTGCGTCAGGAAGGGCATCCAGCGTAAAAACTGTGCCAAGTTGACCGGATATTCCGCTGTGGCGACCTCTTGCCAGGAGCAGCCGAAAATCTGACCAGTAGGTGATGCCATCATCAGTTAACATTGAAAACTAATTCTAACATAAGATATAGTCAGGATAATAATATTAGAAAACATCTGGGCAGGTTTTTTGTTAGCTTTGTGGCACAAATAAGATTAAGATCAATTTTGGATGAAAAAAAAAGCACAGAGAGAGAAACGTTGAGAGGTTTCACTTTACTGTCAAAAACCCAGTCTTTTTCTTTCATGTGTATTGACTTACAAGGGGAATCAAGTTCCCTTAAAGAGGAACAAATAGGTGGAAAATGAAAATTGAACAGGGAGCCTATACCTGAGGGAGGAGTAATCAATAATGTTTAGACAGCAGAACAAGACTTACAGGCAGCCGATCAATACTGGGAGAAACGCCCTCTCTCTCTCTCTCTCTCTCTCTCAGCCTCTGATTTTCTGTGAATGTGTGTGTGTGTGTGTGTGTGTGTTCTACTGTCCTTATAGGATCTGATCAGGTCTTTATTTAAGGCTTTCTCCCTAGTGAGGTGAGTGTGCAGTAATTATGGAGAGAGAGAGAGAGAGAGAGCTTCAGTATAATGTAAACCTGTTACCACACAAGCTGTATTGGTTGTGGTATGATTAGATTTAGATTTCCTGTTAAAGAGAGGGAGAGAGAGAGGAGTCAGTTAAAATCAGTACAAATCAAGGAGGAGAAAAACAATATAAAGTAAATAGTGTAGATTTGTGTATTGTACACTGAACTGTAAAGTATGATATATAGATTGGAGGCTAATGAAAAAATCATTAAAATACATTAGAACAAATAATAAAATATCATGTATTTAGGTGTCTGTTGTGCTTAGGATAGCAATGCAATGAGACTTACTATTTCTTTATTCAGTCTATATAAGAAACCATAAGAAATATATAACTGTTATAATAATCATTGGTATAATAATGCTTTACTATACCATGGCCTTATGACCTTAAATCTGAGGCGAATAAGGCAATAGTAACAGCTTTATTAAGGGCATATGAATGCATCTGAACATCAGGGTGGGTTATGACCCTTATTGTGAACTGCGGCCTCAGGGTCTCCAAGCAATTAATATGAAAATGAATATGTTATATTATAGTATATTGTAGGTAATGCATGAAAGTTGCCCCGTAATCCAAGTGCAGGTAGATAAACAGGGCAAGTTTGAGAGAAGGACAGTGAGATGGACATACATGAGAATAAAAGGGAGCAAAAATGAAGCAATTAGTAATTGCTCAGAAGAGGATGGTGTTGCCATGGAAATAATGAGGACGGTTTGAATCGGACGCAGCGGGTGACCTCCAGTTTGGCTGATTGTTCATTTAAAGACACATAAAGGGACACAGTTTATCAACAGCTGTCTGATTCATCACTGTCTCTGCATGTTATCTGTTCTCAGATCAGAGGACATCCTCAGCTGAGCCTGTTTCTCAGCACACACACACTCACACACACGCACACGCACACACAGTCCAGTGGTACAAAGAACACACTGCACCTTCATTTTCAAGATTTCACCAGCTCATTTATGCCTCTATGGTATAAACCTGAATCTCTTCATCCTCTCTCTCTCTCTCTCTCTCTCTCTCTCTCTCTCTGTCTGAATTCATGTCTCCGTCTCATTAACGCACAGCTCAGACGTCCTGTAGCAGGTGACAGGGAGAACTAATCACTCTGCAGATTAAAAATAAATGAAGAGAAACGTGTTTTAGAAAAACGGCAGAGCGCAGATCATAAATCATCCAGGCTGGAGCGAGATCCCTCCCAACTGTCCACACATACACAGGCACACACACACATACACATCACACATCACAGACAAATTACATTACAGAAATCACATTACTGCAGCCTTTCGGGGAGGACGAGTGAAGGGGAAAGAGGGAGAGAAGGAGACGAAGCAGCACAAAGATGAGACATGGCCTGAAAATGACACAGAGTGAAAACACTGGAAAAGAATCACCATAGTCCATTGGATTTGAAATATTAAAACTATTGAGCTTGTCCATCATTCGCAAATGAGTCATCATGCATAATCTGATAATTTTATACATATTTTGTAGTAATATCATATTTTTGTGATTTCCTCATACAATAATAATATTATGCATATTTTTCATTCATGCATAGTGAGCGATTAGGTTTCTGATTTCTTTACAAATCTGACAATGATTAATGGTTCATAAATCAGACTATGTTTAATAATTTTATACTGTAGTTAGTCTATAAAGATTGATGAGGTTTTTATATTTATCCATTTCTTTTTGTCTTTGAATTTCTATAGTATGTGCTCTGTCCTATCTGTCAACTGTAGTCAAGTGGTTTTCTTTTCTTTTTTTTATATTTATAATTAATTTTGCTTAAATGCATTGCTTTTTTTTTATTAGTTCATTAAAAAAATGGAAAGACGACAAAAAAATGAAACAAAATTTTTTTCAACTATAGAATGGTTTAAAAACAACAGCAAATTGGTAGCAATGAGCAAAAAACTACAATTGTAGAAAGAAAGAAAGAAAGAATATTTCTTCATTAAACAATACATTCAATTCAGGACTGAGAATGAGTTTGAAATGGTGCCATAAACTAATATGCTAATTAACATGTTCTTGGTGGTCAATTTACAAAATTTATGTGCCTATAATTAACATTATTTACTGGATTAGTTGACATTAATGAACTGTACATAATATAGGAAGTGACAGAACAGCAGTCCTTTCCTCATCTGTCTAAACATGAATAGTATGCCTTCATTTGCCTGTAATTACAAAGTCTTAAATTGATATTTTATACAGTTTTTGTATGTGAACTTGGTATTTAATTTTGCTTTAGCACTGTACACAGGCCCGTATCCAAACAGATCATAATAATATTAGTTTAACTTAATTAAGTTTTTTTAAATAATTTAGATTGTTTGATTGTTTTTTTATTTATTTATTTTGATGCATTTGTGTGTGTTTTTTTAATAATGCATTAAAAAAGTGTTTTTTGTTTGTTTGTTGTTTTTTTCATCAATTTTTGTTCTAAACACAGCAGGTGAAGTGTACTAGGCTGCAGATTCACATGTGGCCGCTAGGAGTCACTCTCTGACTGCGAGAACACAATCGTTAAATAACGCGTTTATTTGCTAATATTTCAAAAAATTTTGACTGATTTCCACATTTTTCAACCAATAAACTTAATTATTGTACAAACATGACACTCTCAAAACGATAAAATATCCCACATCTGGAAACACACACACACACACACACACACACACACAGAGTCACTGAGAGACTTTACACACTTTCACCTCACAGTCACCTCAGCTGATGCTAACGGTTTGTCACGTTTAATCACGTTAGAATTCGTTTTTTTTATCGTGTTCACTTCGTTTTTAGTTAATAATAAATAAATAAATAAATAATCAGTGTATAAAAAGGTACATTGGATAATGTTTAAAATTAAAAAATAAAAATTAAAAGCTTAAAAACAACAACAACCATGTGTATTTACCAAAGCTTAGCCTAGCCTTTTTGGTAGCGCTAAATAGTGCATATAGACTTAACATAACATACTATTATTCTAATGCTTTGTACAGTACATGTATGATTAAGAATGTCTTTGTGCACCCAAACGATGTACATTTTACAGTAAATATGGATATTAATATACATAAATACTGTATAATAATTCACTCTCTTTTCTGTGACGTCATAATAAGGAAGAGGTCCTGAAGAAGTCCTAAATTACTGTTCATAATAACACAAAAGGAATACTTGTTACATTTTAACTTATATATTCATTCATTCATTCATTTTCTATACCGCTTAAGCAACCTAGAGTAACTTGTGGCGCAGACAAGACTAAGTAGTTTGGGACGAAGCCGCAGTGACCTGCATGTTTATTGATAGGCAGGGAAAGTGGAAAGAGATACCTGCTGTGTGTGTGTGTGTGTGTGTGTGTGTGTGTGTCAAAGAGAAAGAAGGAGAAAGAGGCAGAATGTATGTGTTTTTGTCCATGTTTTGAGAAATAGCTCTTGGAAATGTGTTAAAGAGAATGAAATGGAAGTAGAACAGACCAAAAAAAAACACCTCACAAAAAGCACACAGGGAGACAGGCAAGGGAGGAGAGGAGAGGATGAACAAGAAAGACCACGTTCCTTTGTTCTTCGTTTTCTTCACTTGGAGGGGGCTCTTACAATAGCACCGAATTTGGTTTCGTAGCGCACACACACACACACACACACACACACACAGAACTCGCCCTCTTGGGACGGCAGCATCATTTGTGCCTGTGTGAATAAGTGTGTCTGAAGGTGTGTTTTCTGCAACGCCTTATTCATTTTCTCTTTTTTCCCTCCTTTATGAGTGATCACAGGCTAGTTCACTGCAGAGTTTGTGAATCTTAAATCAAACACACATACATATGCATGTGTAATGTCTATTTCCATTTCTACTTTCTGTAAGCCAGGTAAATCAAGTTCAAGCAATCAACCCTGATCTCTCTCTCTTTCTCTCTCTCTCTCTCTCTCTCTCTCTCACACACACACACGCACACACACACACACATTCAAATAATTATAAATATTCAGATACTAAATACTATTCTATCCATAAATCTAACAATAACTCTTACTGCAGTAACCAAAAGCAAACCATTTGACTCCTTGCTCTGCTCATTTACTTTGACGAAAAGCTGCTGGTGTGTATATATGATTTCAGTTTTCCTTGAGGGGAAAACTGGCAGATACTCCTATTTTGTCCGTACATTTCTTCTCACTAGAATATAAAAACGTCCTCTCACACCACACAGACCTACATAGACACAAATACTCAGCTTCAGGTGCTTATAAATACACAGTGCTCGAGCACCATCTCTCCTGATCTATCTGCAATCCCTGTGAATGTCCACTCATCCTGTAATAATTCCTTTAATTCAGATAATCCATGAATCTCCGCGTGTGCTGATCCACATCCTCTCAGTATTCACTTATAGCATTACCTTTAGGGCATTGAGGGAAATGGAGAGAGAGAAAGAGAGAGAGAGAGAGAAAGATTACCACACACAGAATATACAGTGACATTTACTTGTAACGATCGACCACATCTCATAAACCCACCCTCACACACATACATGAGCAAACCTTTTTTTTTTTTTTGCAGAAAAAAAAATCTGGTAACACCTTATTTAACAGTACTAATGTATCGTTACCGTCTTATACTTGTGTGTGTGTGTGTGTGTGTGTGTGTGTGTATACTGTGTATATATATGAAACTATTAAATGATCACAAATAGTATTTTATCTATTGAATATTATAATATTCGTATATTATTATTTATGTAACAATTGTAAAACTACAGTTCAATAATTACTCAGAGTGTAATGGTTAAATACAGTATGCACAGTATTCCTCCAAGTAATACTGAGTGCACACTTTTCATGTTTGAAATGTTAATTTAAAGGGCATGTGATAGTCAATACTGAGCAGACACAATATGCCTTACACCACCTAGATTTCCTTTATTTTCTTCAAAGCTCGTCCTACCTGCAGTGAACCTGAACTAAAAAGGGAACTAAGTGCACACAATGTGACTAAAATCACCTTTGTGGGGGAAAAAAATCAATCAATACAACTACAAAGCAAGCACAAAGATTAACTTAAGGATCTGCTGAAGACGTGCTGTGAAGTAGTTAAAATTATAGGGATGATGTGGCTAATATGACTGAGAAGGTATCTGTAGAGCGCCACACAAAACTGGAAAGCAATTTGTGCACAAATGATATATACATGTATTGTAGAGGTTACAGTAAATTACTGGCACTTTGATGCAAAGTGCAAAAATTACACACTGATAGTGTAAAAACTGTACTTACTGCAAATTTCTGTAAGATCACAAAACAGCTGAAAATCAACAATCAAAATCCTACATTTTTTTTCCTTAATTCAATTTTAGTCATTTAGAGAATAGGCGAAAATTAACAGATATTCTTTATATTATACATATTCAAGCTTTTCTACACAGGTTGTCTGATAACCTTATAGAAAAAAGATTATTGTAGTTGATTGTGAATTATTTATTGTTATTCAATTGTAGTATCACTTTATTATAAAAACAAATGCTATATGAATTACAAAAAGTGTTTGAAGTTATAGAGACCCAATAACAAATCGAAGAAAAGCACTGGAGATGACGCAAGACTATGGATAGTGAGATGGAAAGTAGGAAAGAAGAAGTCCAAAAATAGCAGGATCCAGTAAAACTGATCGATAATTTGATCTCAAGGGAAAAGAAATCTTAAAAATTGGTGCAAAAAAAAAAAAAAAAACGGTTTTGCTGTAGGGGTTTGTAATGCATTGTAGTGGCTTTGAGAGTCAAGGAGACTGTACGAAAGTATACAAGGTCTCCAGGCAAACCGAGACTTACAAGGGGTGTTCAAGTCAAACCAGGACTTGTGATGAAATTTTTAGAGAATGAAGGCATAAAAGCGATTGACATTACGATTAAAGAAGGCTTTATGTCCATGAATGACGATCCTGGCCAAGGTGACTCAAAGCTCCCTGCAGTCATTCCTGTAAACATTCGGCGAGTGTATCACATGATCCTTGAATATTGACGGATAACTTGTTGCCAGCTTGTGGAAGAGACAATCCTGTCTGTTTGAACTGCACACACAATCATTCACCAAAACCACTTTCACATTACAGGAACTCGGCCGGGTTTTTATGGTAATTTTATTTTATGGTATTATGTTGTTGTTTTTTTATCACTAAGTCTTAAATTGTATCTGGTGTTTGCATATTACTTACTACACATCTATTATTCATGTAATTTATGCATTTTCAACTTGTACCAGGTGTTATCGGTAAGTACTATCATCACCCACATCTGCTCTCTGGTAAGATCTATACATGATCTATACTTGATAAACCGCAGTTTTTTGTCTTATTATGTTGAAGACAAAAAATAAGAAGAGGCTGGTGATTGAATGACTGTTTACAGCTGTTATAAGCGATAACAGGAAGTATCCTGCTTCACAGCCGTTCCACAGCATTAACTGTGAATATAAAGGGATAAAACGTACACTCTGGCATTATTTAATACATAAAAAAGTGTACTCATGTGAGAACACTTCGGGATGTTCAGCTATAGAACAATAATCATCTTTGAGGTAGTAAGAGTAACTCTGGGCTGTAACACTCCACTGCATCATTGATTATTTTCCTATAATATTAAACCCTGCAGGGTCTTATTCCTTACTTACTACATACCTAAATACTATGTTTACCATATTGTAACATAAAGTGTGACCCATAATCTTTATGAGGCGTTTTTTATCCCCAAGAAACCAGATATGCACTGCTGTCTAAGCTTTATTCAATCCATAATCCTTTAACACTTTACCTTTCAAGAATATTTTTAATCCTGTTAAACTCCAGGATCCATCAGTAGTGTGTGTATATTTACATTCCATACATGATAATTAAAACAGCTTTTTACTGTAACTGCTGAAATTATTTACATTATTAAATAATTACATAAATATATTATAACAGATACTAAGAAATATGATTAAATGTGAATAAATAATCAGCAGGGTTGAACAATTTCTATATGAGTGACATCCATCAGTGAATTCTGAAAGATTCATAATTTTCATAAAAAACAAGGATGATCAATTATTTAATTCGACCTGACGGAAAAATAATTTAACTTTAAATAAAGGATGATCACTAGTTTTAGGGATTTTCATGCTTAGAATTTGTGCATAAAGCATTGAAAAGTCTCAAGATCCCTTTCCTTCCTCTTGTTGTATAAGGCAGTGTGTAAATGTATCTTCAAAAACCCCAACAGGAAGGATTTTCATGCACTGAAGGCTATTTATACATGCATACATAAGCGCACACACACACACAAACACACACACACACACACTGTCCTGCGAGAGCCAGCATCCATGTCAAATATGATACCTTCACATATTAGTACACCTACCCGTGTTGATCTCCATGGCAACACTACCTGAAGGCCTCGTGACACGCATGGCAATTGTAATTCCATGCTATTCTTAATATTTCCCATGCTTGCACTCTCTCTCTCTCTCTCTCTCTCTCTCTCTCAGATGAAAACAGATAAGGAAAGGGAAAGACAGAAGAGGTGTGTGAGAGAGATTTACTCTCTTCCCCACTAATGGAGAGAGAGATGTGAGAATAATATGATGTAAAGGAGCAGAGACCTTGTAACTATCGACCAGGTCTCACACACACCTTCCTGAAAACCATATGACTCTTTGGGTTAAGGGTCAGGCCAGGGGCTGATGGGAAAAGGGATTTATATACCACAGGGTCCTGCTAGTACCCATTACTGTAACTCATTCAGTGTGTGTGTGTGTGTGTGTGTGGGTGGGTGTGTGCTTCCTTAAAAGACAATAACAGTAAGGGTGAAAAATGATGATGTCATCTGCAGGTTTCAGTTCATAGTCAAATCCCTGAACTGATTTGCCATTTATTGACCGCATGATAATCAGCTGATCACACTGAGGCTCATTTACTTATTACACTAGAGAGTGTGATGTCATGATATAGCCTTACTGAAATAATTCATACTCATAGCCCAGTTCTTTAGAAGAATGTTGAAATATATATATATATATATTCTATAACAGCACCATGGACAGTAGCACAGCTGCCAATCCAGGGATTATATTAACGCTTAATAATGTTTCCATAATAACTTATTCACAAAGACTTGTATAATTAAAGCTAAAGACTGTCACTGACCCTGTCCAGAGTGTACCCTGCCTTGTGCCCTAAGCCTCCTGGGATAGGCTCCAGGTCCCCGCGACCCTGAATAGAGGATAAAGCGGTATAGAAGAAGAAGAAGACTATGTCATTGTAAATATGGGTATGTTTTCTTTAAGGACATACCCACATTAAGTCTGTACACACCATTCCTTAAGAGATACAGTACTTATTGAGCCCCTCATTTCTTCACAATTCATCTCCAGGTCCGATGTTTAATGTATTTTAAAAGTATTTTTAATGTGGGCTTGAGGAATAGATCTCTAGGCGTCCTGAAGGACTATTTTGTCTCTCATTTTCAGTCCAGTCCCTGTACCTGAGCAGTTTCAGATGAATGTTTTTTTGTTTGTTAAGCCACACAGTGACCTATGAATCATACAAGCATAAAAAACATCTGACTTAATTCATAACCCAGTGAGAAACAGGTGCAGATGATGACAGATAATCAAGCTGGTGATTAGTTATACTGCTGATGCTGAATGCTGAGTGGTTGAAACAGACGAGAGGGGAAATGAGGTCGCTGCTGAGGTTGTTACATAAACAACCAGTTATACAGTAAATGGTATCTTCAGGCAGTTTGCAGGCTGTTACAGTAAAACATTTGTTCCCTTTTTCTTTAATTCAATCTACATGATTTCACTTCAGTTAATATGAAGAAATGTGTGTATGAGTGTGTTGGAATCAAGAAAAAAATACTCAAGTATTATATGTTATTATATTTTTTCATGTGATATGCCTACACAGTTTATAAGTGTAGACATTTTTTAATACAATACAAACTGCTCTTGTGCAAAAAGGATAAAGTACTTTTATAGAAAGTGCTTATAGGAAGATATGCACTTGTAGATAATCTTGTTGCTGTGTGTGGATTACCTGCAGAAATTCTGTATCCATAAGCAAAAATGCAGTTAGAATCCTTTTGCACAAATGTACCACCTTGTGTATAGAGTACACTGAACACAGGGATGTTGAACATTTCCTATTGTAACAGAGCTGATGATGTTACATGGGACTGATTCTAATAGACTACCGACTTCAGATGACGTCAAAGATTGATTTGATCTTCTATTGTTAATTTTGATGCCATCTTGGGCATCTTGAGATAGAAGAATGGAAACATAAAATTTTAAGGAAACATGCGTGAGGATCCAGACTTTTAGGCCACCCTGTAGACTTCATACAGAGTAATCTGTAAAAACAAAATGTAGCAAGACAAAGCAATGTAACTTAAGATAAATTATCAAGGGCTGATATAAAATTCTTACAAATATAAAGGCTTCATTAAAACTGAAAGTCCTCTCTTTTCTTTTTATAAACTTTAATGTATTGTATTCTGAGCAGTTATTTTTTTATATATATCTGTACATGCTCATAAACTCATTCTCACACCTTCTGAGCCTATCCCAGGGATCTCGGGGCACAAGGCTGGGTACACCCTGGATGAAGTGAAAACACCAGTTCACCTAATCTCCATGGCTTTGTACTGTTGGAAGAAACCCAGCAAGCACAGGGAGAACATGAAATTCCATGCACGCAGATTCCAGGTGGGAATCGAACCCTGGACCCTGGAGGTGCGAGGCCACAGTACTATCCACTACACCACTCTGCCACCTACTCTAAAACTGACATCTTCAAATCAGGTCTGGAGTAATACAATTATCAATAATGTATTTTTATTTTTGGATTATTTATTTACGTATGTTGCATTTATACCATGACATCCTTGTTTCGCACTTGCACTCCATGATAAGAAGTAAGTCAGAGAGTGAGAGATGTGATAGAGATGGAAAAGAAGGAAGGAAGTTGGACAAAAGGACTAAAAGGAGAAGATTACTGTTCAGATACGTTCTCTAAAGCACTGTAATGTAAACACTCCTTAAGATCCAATTATGTCCCTTAATGATGTGCAATTATATTCCACTAAGCGAACATACAAAAGATGTGCTCATGTGGGTGCCACCCCAGTGACAAAGCCATAAACCCTTAGTTTAGTACCCTTATTTCTGACGAATGATGGATGCTGTGTTGGTTTAGAACATACACTCATAAATTACACCCAACTTTGCATATTCATGCTATTCACTCACTTGCTAATACAGTTAATTTGCATTGCGGTTACCTCCTGTTGCAAGGGGGGTTCACGCCCAGTTCTCCTGAATAAAGCAGGAAGAGAAAAGAGATTAAAAAAAAAAAAGAGGACAGAAGGGGGAAATAACTTGTTGAGGCCTACTTGACAGGAGTTCAGAATCAAGAATCTGCGTCTTAATGGGCGAACTAATCACATCCAAGGCAAAGCCATCTGTTCAGATAAGAAAAGAAAGAGGGTTTTTTTTTCGTACGCGTCTGTGCTCATGATTATGAATAAGTCCGTGTTTATGTGCGTTCCCCAAATGAGAGAGGAAATTTAGATGAAAAATAGAAACAAGAGAAGTAGAGACAGAACATGAGAACGAGCTCTCGTTAGGTAAAGTGAGAGGCTGCGGGGGGAAGGGCCTGATGCGGAGTGGCGAATGAGCTCGGCGGTCGTGTGAGGTTGGCACAGTGCCATCCACTCAGCGCTGGCGCTAGTGAGCGAGTGTAGGCACGCGGGCATCAGTGAGAGGAAGGGAGGAGAGACAGAAAGAGAAAGAGTCGTCAACCAACTGCCATCACTAACAGAGAAGTGATTTGTGAGATTCAATGACCGGATGAAGTTGGAAAAAGTTTCGGATGTTGGTGTGTGCACAACGTGACGAGAATTTTCAGTGCATTGCTAATATTCTTTGTGGGGTTTTTTTCAGAGACGGACAACATTGTTTCAAAATAGGTACCAGGATGATGTTTCCATCGCCACGAGATCTCCTCGCATGGTCTGAGCGCCATCACGGTTCCTCTCCGCAACGCGCCAATCGGCATCTCAGGCACGTGGCATTGTTGTATGCGTAGGTATTTCTCCGCGCATCTTTGCGTTGGCACCGGGCATTAACACTTGCTAATGTTCGGCGGAGTGCCAGGATCTCCGCTGTGCCGTCTGGTGCCAGAATCATGGCATCGTTTCAAGAATGGCACGGTGCCAGCGTGTCTCCGCAGCGATGGCTCCTGACACGTGCCGCTTGGCAAAGACAAAGAGCCCGAGGGACAAGAAACAGAAAACAAAAGAGCGACAAACACTCTGATCCGACAGCTTAATTAACACCGGTGGAGTTTGTTGGGTTAATTAGGGTGACAGATTTGGTCGTGATGGAGGAATGTGGCAGCAACGGGTGTGAGAATAAAAACGATGGGCGGGTACGGATCGGTGATGGAATGCCGGCGAATGCCAGGACTGAGCGTCGAGCGGTGCCCTTGGCAGTCTGGTGCCAACGCTGTGTAGAGGGATGATGCTGTGTCATTGGCAGATCTGGATGAGATTCATTCATGGAATCTGGAAGCGGTTTATAAATGGGGGAGGAGACAAAAGGAACTGGGAGGAGAACCAGGAAGGCCTTGGACTTATTACACAACAATAATTCAGCAAAATGGAGCCATAATGTTCTAACGACTACAATCGTTTTTTTTGTTTGTTTGTTTGTTTTATAAAAACAATGGTCTGTGTTGGTAAAACCTATTACAATTTATTATGAAGACAGGTGATGGACAAGATGGACCAACTGGACAAATGAATCGCTTCTGGAGAAGCAGAGTAACTTGGGACATCTACAAAGTTCTCCTGATGTCTTTGAACACCAGATTAACCTGTGCTCGGGGAAACACCGTGAACATGCAGACACTCTGAGATCCTCAGAGATCCTCAGCCTGGATGTTCGACATGGATTTGGTGTATGAATAATGCACATTTTTTTTTCTCTCCCCCTATCTCTCCATCCTTTTCTCAAGCTCTTAAAAGGCAGGGATTTCCGGACGTCGTGTTAGGATGCTGCATCGACACCACCTTCGCATCACGTCCATGGTTTCAGGGCAACAATTTATTTTCGGAATCCCCCGCTCTGGGCGACTCGATGAACAGACGTTAACGAGGTCGTGAAATTAAGCAGGCTCGTTCGTCATGCCTGAAATTTCTTTTTGCTTTTATTTTGGGGTAAATCGGTTGAGCGGGATTTAAACGTGGATATGCTAATCCTGGCGCGTTAATGAGGTTTGGATCATCAGCGTTCTCGTCTCAGCTCGGTCGGGGATCTTAATTTCACCTCATCTTCATTATGCAAATGGATTTAAAAAGGAAAAAAAAAATTGGGCGAACAAAAACGGAGAGACAACAGATAAACAACAAGCAGAAAAAAAGAAAATGGTGCTCTGACTTGAAGCACAGGCGAGTTTTTTTTTTTATTTTTTGTCTATTCAGGAGGACCAAGATGGACGATAAATCCAGAGGATACTTGTGGTCTTTTTGTTTTTTTTTTTTTTTGCCCCTGGATATTGGGGACTGTTGCACCAGTTGTGTGACGAAGGGACAGAACAGAAGATGGAATTAACCAAATTAAAAGGAGGGAGAGAATGGTTAATATCCTGTGCTTAATCATCGCACATGAGATTGGCTGTATGCGTGTCTCATTTGCATCTCATTAAATTGCACCTGCTGAAACCGGGGGGGGGGGGGGGTGCCGGCGGGACAGGAATAAGGCAGATCTTCTGGGGATATGGGTTAGAGCTAAAGGGAAGAAAAAAAGCATCATCCAAATGTATAACTGTGCCTCTTTTTGTCTGTGTCAAATCAATTTTGTATTTATTAATGTTTATATTAATATTTGTGATTCTTGTGGGTTTTTGTTTCTCTTGTTTCTTTTTTTTGTTGTTGTTTTTGTGGAAGCCCTTAAACCTGTGACGTAAGACCTGGACATTTCTTCCATTGCTGGAAGAGAGCGGTTTTGTCTTAAACACAAAGAAACCGAAACAAGTTTCCTGTGATCATATCAAGATTACGTCTCATAATTCCACATGAAATTTGATGTTAAGGAGATGTAAAACCCCTGATGTGTGGCTTGTGGCCGGCGCTTTAATGTATGCGTGATTAGTATGCAGCTCGGTGCGTTCTTTAATAGAAGTCTGGGTGAACACTATTGTCTCTAATACTAAAATGTGCCATCTGCCCGGCTGCTGAGGCTGGCCTTTCTCTTTTGTGATGAACACAATGGGCTATTCTGCAACTGGACGTCCACACATAACTAAAATAAATCATGCCTCGCTCTGCAGGCCTGAAACAACCGGAGCAGGGAAGAGGAACCTGCGAAAGCACTTGACTCATCGAAACAATAGTGATGATGATAATAATGATGATAATAATAATAAAAACATATACATATATATATATAAAACACTACAAAGTCTGGTATGTTTTGTAACAATTTTTTAGTAATAAGTATGAAAAATGCATGCACTTCTTCAAACGAAACATCTTAAAACAAAAGAATGACCGAGCAGCACTTGTGACCTTAATGCAATTACGGCCTGACGGATGTATTTAAATGTGTGTGTAAACAATGAGCCGGGAGAAGTGTGTGTATGATAGAAACGTCTGCATCGATTACCCGCTATGAATGTGAGATGTTTAATCTCGTTAAAAATCTCATGCCTAAATTAGACTCCCTCAGCAGCTTTTTAAATTGGGCTATCCATCATGCATAATGAAGAAGTGACAGTACGTGTATGTGTATATGAGATGGAAAGTAAGAAAAGGGATGGCGGCGGTGATGGTGGTGGTGGTGGTTGGGAGACGGGGTGGGGGGGGGGGGGGGGAGCGGGGTGTGCTAATATAAAATTATA
>JAQQZS010000037.1:28703999-28734993 GCA_030068045.1 Platyallabes tihoni
AGATAGGCTCCAGGCCCCCCGCGACCCTGATTAAGGATAAAGCGGCATAGAAGATGAATGAATGAATGAATGAATGAACTATCATTTACACTTGTGGGGGAAATAATTTTAGTTTTTACCTTTTTAAAAAAAATGTTTTCAAATTTTATTACGTGTATTGTCTAAGAAATTATTTAATTTTCATTTCATTACAATATCATTTCTTTTCTCTTTTTAATTTTTTTTTCCTGTGAAATTTGTGATTATGTGATTTTATTTGTCCTGTCATATCAAGTCAGGGATTAAGTCACACTGGTAAGTTTTGCGCTGTGGCCAATAGAGTACTGTACAGTAGGTAAAATGCATACAATTTTCAATTTTGCCAAAAAATAAGTTGATACATACCTTATCTTCCTGATCCCTCAACAGAATTTTCTGTTTAATTTCTTTAAAACAGACATTTCAATCCTACACATTGTTTTAAAGCACTTTAATGAACACCATGCAAGCTGGCTACTCCAGTTAATAGAAATATTTATCCACATGATAGAAAAACATGCATTTTTTGCTATGAAACTGCACTGCTGGTGAAGTTATTTTTAGGTGTAGCAGCGAAATCCTGGTGTTTAAATGAAGCTGACGGTTCCCCCCTTCTCATTACATCATAGAATCCTCATTTAAATATTCTAAAAATAAGATTTCTAATGTTTTTTTTTTTGTTTAGTTTGTTTGTTTTTGTTTTTCTGAGGCGTTCTTCACTCCTCGCTAAACAAACCGGTTCCGGCCGTATCTCAGGAACCGCACTGGATCCAATAATAAACTTGGCATCAAAATTGAGTTTATTGAACCAGGAATCTGAAAATATGCAAAACTCAAATCACCCAAAATGTGACTTAATACCTGATTTGATGTGATGACTAACATTTTTCATGTCATTAACTCTATATATAGATAGAGGTATATATTTATTTCCAACTTTTAATTTTTCATATGTATGTTTCACAAGAAGCACAAATATTTTTTTCCACCTGAACTTTTTCCACAAATCTGATTTTCACGTATTTTTTTTTACCTCCCCACATGTATAGTGCACATTTAAAATTTTTACATGTAGAGCAAATTATTTACATTTTCACATTTCTTTTTTTCATGTTTTTTTTTTCAGCACATGACTGCTAACTATCTCACATAGGGCATTTGCTTTATTATACCCATGATTTCAGATGAAGCACATGTTTTCTATTTGCACGTTGTTGTTGTTGTTGTTGTTTTTTTTTAAGAATTCAAGTCAGAATTTCTGGGCATATTGTTGAAATTTTAAATTTTTCACATTATTCATGTGTTTTCATGGGTGTTAACCTGAGGTCAGGACAGAACATTTTGAAATGCACATATTACTCAAATAAACACATCACACATGAAACCAGCATGAGGCTTCTGTAAAATAGTGCAGATTGCTGTACTGTAGAGTTAGTAATGCAGCATCATTAGGAAGCAGTGTGTGCTTTCTTGTTAAAGCGTATTTTTTCACTTGATATAACCTACTTTCGGTTTTTGCATGCCACACATGAAGCTTGGTGACTGTGTGAACATTAGAGACCGAATCCATTAGAGTTTATCTGAGAATCAGGAAAGGCCCGAGCCTCTGATAGATGAGCAAATCCAGTTGGCCATTAAAAAGTAATTTCAGAGACAGATAGGCGGCAGGTTCTTCCTACGTCTAATACGGGAAACTAATGCTCTTAGAGGGAAAGAGTGGTTGAGAAAAAAAAGACAGAGAGAGGTTAAAAAACAGGTTGTGGAAATTTCCTGAAATAAAACGACAACTGTATGCGTTATTGTAAAGCTTTAAGCACTGAGTATTACTCACACCCCTCCCCATCATACCAGGACCATGCCGGTGAGATTTAATGAGCAGGACCTGGTGTAGCGTCTTCGTTCCTGGAAGATCATTATAATATGCGACAACTGCTTCAGTGAAGAGAGACGCCACGGAGCTTGGTGCACACTTGGCCAGTTCATTAATGACTCAACTGAAAAATAATGGTGATGCCAGAGCAAGCTAATCTTCTGTGCGAAACATATCATGAGATCAGAAGCGGACAATATGCAAACAAGTCCAAAGTACTGAAGCCTTCATTATTCCACGGGATTATGAAGAATTAACATTACTTTCATTATGACGATTTTTTCTTTTTTAAACGCATGTAATACGTAAGCACTGAGAAAAGCAAAACGCCCAGCGTTAAGGATACAGGTTCTGCCACTTTAAAAGGAAATGACATTGCGAGGCTCATGCATAAAGATGAGCTGGCCTTTCTGCACATGCATCATAGATCATATATCAGCAAGAGCCATCTATCAGAGGCAGAGAGGAGCTGAAATCACCACCATGGCCGTGTCTTGCCCAATATTAATACCAGCGAAAGAAAGAGGGGGAGGGATGGATGGAAGGAGAGCGAAGGAGGGAGGGGTACAGTCTTACAGCAGCCACAGCTACAGCATGCACCTTTTTTTTCTACTTCCCCTAACTGCTGCTTATACGAGAAGCACTTATACCTGAGATCACTAATCGCTCGAGATGTATTTCACCCACTGATCAGCATGCGCTGTGAAATTAAAATCCATCCATCATCATTTTTACAGGCCACTGCCAGAAAATGAAGTTAAGATGAAGAGAATGAACAGCTCCTCATTTGAGGTTCGTCTAAACGTCCTACAAAACATCAATTACCTCCAGATCTTCGTTTTGTTCTGATTTACAATACATAAGCAGTGGAAGTAAGTACACACTGCTCATGCACTCATACAACATGTCTGCCAAAACAAGCGGGTTTCATGCACAAAATGTCTGCCGTAATCATAGCGCTCTGCTGTATCTCTGCTCCGGGGGATCTCGGGAGTCCATTTTTTAAAAATGTTGCCGCATGAAGACGAACCAATCTCGCTTGTAATATAAAAAAAAAAAAAAAAAAACACGGCTAGCGAACAGCTCCTAGTCACATGAGGCCGTTAATATTAATAATATCGTCCTCGCTCAAAGGAAACTCATCTGGTTAAATGTCACTAGTTTAATTAACGACTGGTCTTGGCTGACCTCGGCAGTAAGAGAGGTCCTCTAATGCTAATGCCATGCAGGCAAACTGGAATAATTTAGCATGTTAAACACAAAGTCAATTAACCTTCTGCAGTAGCCAATGACACTCTTCCTGATGGCCAACCCCCTTTTCGCGTAAAGAAACATCTCTTCCTTGTGATGCTGATGAGGGGATAAACAGCTTAAGGACTCATTAGGGGGGAAATGCTTTCTCCAAAGCCAAGACATAATGGGTGTGTATTGATTAAATTTAAACATTGGCCCTGAGTGCACACTATGAGTGGAAGTATTAAAATCTTCATATAGCTAGCAAATAAAAATTCGTCCATCTTGTTGGGGTTTTTTTTTTCTTCCCCACTACGCATGATTCTCTGGCTGACTCTGCCACTTTCTCAGCGTCGATGTCTGATCCTATCAGATCGGTATTTGATTTCAAAGCCTTTTTGAAGGCGCTGATGTGGAAACAAAGTGCCTCTGACTGACTGCTCTCTTATAAACACAATCAACCGCTCTCTTTCAAGCGAAGCGCTTGTTTCTAGTGTACCCCACAGCTTCATCCCCCCACCTTCCCCTTTTGCTTCGCTCTTAATGAGATGCGCAGAAATCATTCGGAGGTGAGATGTAATTTAGACCTCATCTCCCAGCACCCCAACAGGCAATCACACACACACACACACACACACACACACACACAAACACAGGCACACACACACATGCGCAAATAAAGCCAGATAAACGTCTGCATTCTCTTTTACTGCATTTGCAGTCTCAGCCAACACGTATCACCATGGCAGACACACACAAAAACTGGTTTTACCATCATTGTAAGGACCTTCCATTGACTATTATTATTATTATAGCTGTCTATTGCTATCCTATACCTAAATCTAACCCTAATCCACGTTTCTAAAATGAAACCTTTTGTCTCTTTTATTTATAATTAAACCTGCAGTTTTAGTGAGACAAGCAGTTTCATTTCTTCTTGTCGACCAAACAAATGTCCACATAAAATAAAAGCTCTTGGATATTCATCTCCTTGTGCGGATGCTTGGTCCCCACTAAAACATGAAAACATGCCTACACACACTCGAACATGAACTTGAATTTCAGAACCCTAGCTCGATTGATTTTGTCTCGGTTAACCTCCATTGATTTCCAATTCTCTTACTGATCGCCCGTTTCCTACAAGTTCATTGTACAGTAATCTAATTACTGACAAGCGGATAAGCAGTAGTATTTGAACGGAATTCTTAGAAATTTAAATAAATAGACATCTTTCAACATTTTCAACCAAAATAACCTCATCATGAAGCATCCTGGACACCTCTATGGTCTCACCTTCAGTCACTGAACACAACCTTGGGGTAACAATGGACAATCAACTGTCCTTTTCTGCTCACATTGCTAACTTGTCACTCTCATGTCAATTTCTTCTCTACAACATCAGCAAGATTCATCCAGTTCTCTCCATACAGGCCACTTAGTTGCTGTTCAGTCCCTTATCATTTCAAGACTGCAACTGGCAGGTCTGCCTCTGTGCCCTATTTGACCTCTGCAACTGATCCAGAATGCAGCCGCTTGAACCGTCGTCAATCTTCCTAAATTCCTCCACACGACACCATTTCTTTGCTCCTTCCACTGGCTTGCTGTAGAGATTTAAAACCCTGATACTTTTCCACAAGGCCAAAAGCGGGCCAACACCCAACAATCTCCAAACACCTTTCACACGTTCACCACAACACCGATCTTCTAGCACGGCTTGACAGGTCCCACCATCTCTCAGGGTACACTGGAGGCCTGCATCAATTCTTCCCTGGATATCTTCTCTAGATATTCGTACAGCTGAGTAACTGGCAGTCATCAAACACTGTCTAAAAACCCACCTTTTCCTTCACTATTTTACAAGTAACATATATACATGCAGGACACGTCAAAAGTTTGGACACATTTTTTTTCCTTCCTTTTTTTCGTAATTGGAAGTATGTAGTCAACAAAACATGTTAAATAACCCAGAATATGTTTTATTTTCCATTCTTCAAAAATAGCCACCTTTTGCTTTGATGGCAGCTTTTTGTACACTCTCAGCATTCTCTCAGTCAGCCTCAGTAGATCGTCACCTGGAATGGTTCTCCAACAATCTTAAAGGAAATCCCAGAGGTGTTAAGTAGTTGAGTTGTTGGCTGCTTTTCCGCCACCCTTTAGTTCGGCTCATCCCAAACTATCTCAACTGGATTTAGATCGGGTGATTGTGAAGGCCAGGTCATCTGATGCAGCAGTCCATCACCATCCTTTGTGAACAAATAGCTCTTACATAACCCTAGAGGAGGGTTTGGGATCGTTGTACTGTTGGAAAACAAATGGGAGAGCATGTTGCTGCAAATTGCTGTTGTAGCCATGCTGGTTAAGTGGGCCCTCAATTTTGAATAAGTCACCAACAGTGTCACCAGCACAGCACCCCACACCGTCACACCTCCTCTTCCATGCTGAACAGTGAGAACCACACATTCAAGAACCGTCTGTTCATCCTCTCTACATCTAACTATGACATGGCGGTTAGAACAAAAAAATCTCATTGTTCTCCTTCATTGTTTTCCTCGGCCAAAGCAATTGTCTTCTGCTTGTTGTTCTTCTGAATGAATGGTTTCTTTAAATCTGCGTTTTTTTTAGACTGGACATATATCTAATAAATGTATCCTCTGCAGCAGAGGTAGCGCTTGATCTTTGTTTTCTCGAGACGGTCCTCATGAAATCCAGTTTCATAGTGTTTGATGGTTTTGGTGACGGCACTTGAGGATACATTCAAACAAGTTCTCGAGATTTTTCGGATTTACTGACCTTAAAATATTGATGTACTGTTTTTTCTTTTTACTTAACTGAGTGTTCCTCGGCATAATATGGATTTACAGTATGGGGTTAGGGTTAGCGCTAACTGACTCTGTTCTTCTGCTCAAGACAACTGACGGTCTAAAGGGACGTTAAGAAGGCAAGGAATTAATTAATTCAAATTAATTCTTGACAAGGCAAAGCTGTAAACTGAAAACCATTCCAGGTGACTACCTCATGAATCTGATGAGATAATACCATCAGTATGCCAAGCTAAAAGCGGACAATTAAAATATAAAACATATTCTGGGTTAATACTTTTTTTTTTTTTGTTTAGTACATAATTCCATATAGGTTCTTTCATAGTTTGGATTTCTCCAGTATTAATTTACAATGTTGAAAATATTAATAATAAAGAAAAAACAATTCAAGTAGGTGTGTCGAAACGTTTGACTGGCAGTTTAAACACACAAGAAAAACGTCCCTGATTGATGATTAGTAACCTACTGAATTAGTATAAGGAGTTATTTAATGATAAAACTTCAAAGCACTTTTGTAAGTCGCTCTGGATAAGTGTCTGGTGTCTGCCAAACACCATAAATGTAAAGGAAAATGTAAATGCAACAGCAAAGGGGGCCAGAACTAAAGGATGGTCTAGTAAAATGAAACAGACTTTATTGAACTTCAACGCTTGGTATAAGTGAGGACGGGAGAGACACTAGCCCAGCGACTCGCATGATAAACACAAGTGCATAATGAACATGTACATTATTTGGCAAATTGCAACAGTAACAACATTCCCAGGAGCACATACAGTAAACAAGAGTCTTTCACATCAAGTCCAGACTCGGATATGAGAGCACACGGAACGCTTCCCTTACTCAGGGGAACGTGAAAATTAAGCAACAAAAAAAAATTGAAATGATGTGATATTTGGAATGCAAACTTTGTATAAATATAACATCATTGGTTTTTAAACATTTGTTGGTTCAGTTTTAACATTGGTTGTTTTGAAGAGGAGGAAAAAGGACATGGGTCATGGATATTTATTCACAGTCTTCACAGTAGTCTTGGAGTGTGTGGGCAGAGCTGCAGCGAGATGAAGGGACACGGGGCTCTGGCTACCATCTGTAGTCATTAAAGCTTCAGCAAAAATGCGAAATCAAGCATGCATCTTAGTGTCAATACAAAACTACATTAGCAGCACACTGTTTTTCGTCAAAAATAAACCCCAATACATTTAAGTAGAACAGACAACTAACAAAAAAAAAAACAATTAAAAGAATACAGACAAAGAAAAAAGACAGGCCAGTTACGGAGACATTAAAGTGAACTATCTCCATTTGTTTTACAAACTGCAATGGCTGATCTACGGTTCTGTCCCGAAGAGGCTTCGGGGTTTTTGGTTTTTCGGTTTGTTTTATATACAGTATACGAGGTCACAAATGTTCTAAGTTTTAAACAGTTTTCTCCTAGCTGGCTCCATCATCTAAAAAGGTTTCCGTTCTTTTAAAAACAGTAATATTTTTTTTTTCTCAAATATAGAGTTTTTTCCCCCATCCTTTGTATGCACCAATGGTACTTTATCTTTGGATTTTCCATTAAAGCAATACTGTGAGTTATTGTATTCATCAGTTACATTATTGTTGTTGTTACCATATATGGCAAGTGCAGAAACATTCAGAAAAAAACAAAACAAAAAAAAATACATTGTTAAAGAGAAGTAAGAAACTACATTTCAAAGTAAAAAATAGGGAGTTACAGTAAAGAGGGTAAAAAAAGTTTTAAGTGCACAAAATTAAAGAAGTTTAAAAGACAACCGAACGATTTCTTAAATCTGCATCGACAGAAAAATCATTTACAGATATGGTCTTTTCACTTGGCTCAGTGCAGGAGGGAAGGTTGTACAGTAACAATGTTGAACTACATTAGAAGGGGTAAAATGTAAAATTTTAACATTGGCATGGCTGGAAGCAACCTCAAGTGTCTTTGACTGGGAAGGTACAAAAAATTAAATATACGAGGAATTTCGTTTTCAATCTACCATACACTTAAGTCATTGAATTCAACAATCTACGCAACACCAAAATGTCAATACATGTTTCTATCATTAACACAACGTCATCACCCCCAAAAAACCCCATAAAAATCTATCCTTTTGCTCACAATTAAAGTCTGCAATAGTCTTTGTGTCTGGACAAACACTTTGTCCAATTTAAAAAAAGAAAACATTTATAAGATTCAATGACAACGCAAACCAGGTTGTAACATTAGCAATACTATCTTTTTTCCTTTTTTTTTTTTTTTTTTGGGATATCAATTTTTTTTCTGTTGGTATGCATCAGAACTTTTTCCCCCCAAACACCGATGTTCAGTAGCAGAAAATGAATACATGTTGACCTGAGAGTAGACAACATTAAAATACATTACATTAGTTTAGTGAGCCGATATTAAATTATTTTAACACTTAAACGGTGGTAAAACTCTTTTTTTGTGTGTAAGCATATTTAAAAGAAAAGAACAAACACACTTTTGGTTAGTTAGTCATTAGGTAATTAATTATAAAACCATCTTAGGTTCTACTCCAGTCCTTAGCTGTGCACACTTCAGTTTCCAAACAGTGTGTACGTATTCTCAAGTGTAAATTGACCAGCATATTGACGTGAGAAAACATTCTACTGACACTTTTTTTTTTTTTTTTTTTGGTTACAAGCATTGGAAACGTAAGGGATATCCTACAGGATGCAGTCTGTTTAAAAGTCTTTCAAACTATCACTGTTTTCTCAAGTTATCTTCTATCATTGTATGCTTTCTTTCCCAGTCATCCTCTTTTTAGTACCAACACAATAGGTCTGCAGCAAGGCAGATACAATTACAGCTATAACTGCAATAGTCTGAAAGTAGCCTTTGGCTGCAGGGTACTATGTGGACTTTTTCTCCTCTGCTGCCCCATCACTGGTGTAACACGCACTAGCAGAGTCTGTTGTTTTTAAACTACTTACATTGCCATTTAGGCTTGAGGTAACAGTTGAGTGTAAGGAAACTTGTACCGAAGAAGAAGAAGCTGGGGTACAAGCGGCTTGTGCAGCCCCAGATAAAGCTGTAGAAGTTGATGGTGATTGGGAACGCTGACCTGTTGGTCTGGATAAGCAGGAAATGGCAGAAGGACTCTCTGAAGCAGACAGCTTGGGCAAGGACTTTAAAGGGGATACTGGGTGGCTGGGAGGGTTTGGCTGCGAGGTAGATGAGGGACTAACGTGAGGTAAGAGGCGAGAGGCATGCTCTTTGGCATTCAGGTGCTCCGCTGCTCTCTTTCTGTGCTGACGGTACTCCAGGTGCTGGACGAGCTCTTCGTTCCCATTGAGAGAGATCTCACAGGCAAGGCAGTCATATAGACAAACATCCTTACCTCCTTCTCTAGATGTCCCTTTGGGGACAATACATTGGCTGGTGAGGAAGCTATCATCCAGCTGCTTAATAGTGCCAGAGGAGAGAAAACTTTCTCCGTCTGAGCTGGCTTGCTTCTCTTCTGGTTTGAAAAAGTTCAAGACAAGGTCTTTGTTATAAGCCATGTCCTGAGAGTATGTTGTAGCAGAGATTTGGCTATCTTTTGGTTTTTGGGATTGCTGCAATAGTTGCTTTTTTTGGAGCTGCAGCCGATGATGCATTAGTGCACCCTGCAAATTGTGCTGATATTGTTGGAGAATGGAACCTGGGGACAAACCCATTAAAGCTTGTGGCAGGACTGGGCCATACTGAAACATGCTGTCCATACCAAACATGGGCTGCAGAAAGCTTCCGGTGAGAGCTGTGGGAATCTGGGGAGAGAACATCGGAGGGAATCCTGACATAAGACAGGGCAGGAGGGGATTTGAGAGCAAAGAAGTCTGATCTGTGTTTCCTGCTGCTTGCAGAGCCTGAAGCTGACCCAGATCAATGTTGTAGTCCTTAACAGGTTTTGGTGTAGATGCAGCTGGTAGTAAAGTATCTTGCTTTTCCTTACTGATCGTAGAGTTTGAATGAGTAGCACTGTCAGTGGAAGCCCTTCCAAGCTTTTCAGTGGGATTCATGCCGTTTTCAGAGTTACTCTCTTTGGACAGCTGGAGCTGCAATTCTGACTCTAACGGTTTGGAGGGCGAGACAGAGGTGTTTACACTGACTGACGTTTGGTCCTTGGCAGCTGACATGGATGAACAAGATGATGTCATAGGTTTGCTGATCAGTCCATTTGAAGAAAGATCAATAGGATCTATACAAGGTAACAAAATGACATTATTAAGAGTTAGGAAAAAAAACACAAAGTAGAAATTTCTTCATATTTCAAAGTCATGCTTTGTTATATTTTATACTAAAAATTGATTCCATACGAAATGCTATATTTATTCAAACACAGTACCTGATTTTGTTGAAGAAGAGCTTGTTAATGACTTGCTGCCAGTCCCTGGTAAACCAGTAATCAGTAAGTTTACGCACTGAGGAGTAGTGTGACTGGAGGATGCTGGACTCTCCGCAGACTGTGTTTGGACAACAGCCATGATGTCACTTGCCTTTTTTAGATTATTCATCTCCTGGTCAATCATCTGAAGACGAACGCTTGCAACATCAGTGAATTCCCTTTCTCTGTCTATTTGTCCCCCGAGAGCTTCTTTTACTTTTGCAAGATGCTGCTGGGAGAAGACATGGTCCCGCACAGAGAGACAACCACTGTACTTAACAGAGCACAGAGTACATTCTGTTTTGGGCCTTTCTTTACATGTACTCTCTGTGCCAAATTGCTTGGCAAGGCTGAGCTTAGCTTTTTTTTCCTTGGCACGTGCATTCTGAAACCACACCTGTACTACCCGCTTGGGAAGCCCCATGTCATTTCCCAAAGCTTCACACTCCAACATGGTTGGTGTTTTGTAGTCACTGAAGCAAGCTTTGAGCACTTTAACTTGCAAGTTGCTTAGCTGAGTGCGATAGCGTTTTTGACCGTGCCTATCGTCAATGTTTAGACCGTTGGATCCACCTGGACAGGGCGAGGCAGGGTCAGCTAAGCTTGAGTTCTCACTATAATCCAAAACCAAATCATTTTCATAATCCTTTGCATTGAAACTCATTGCAGGGCTAACCAGCCCTGAGGACATTTTGTCCTCACCTTCTGAAGAAGCCTCTCTTTCAAAACTAGAGGACAAATTATCATTACTATTGTGTTTTCCCTCACAGTAGTTGTCTTCATTCGTAATAGTTTCCTTAGGGACTGTGTTGACAGAAGTACCTTTATGGTTATCTAGGGTGCCACATTCAATAGACATCTGGACTGAGGTGGATGACGCTTCCAAGTCAGTTCTTCCACTTATTAAGGGCTTTGGATCACGTGAAGACAGATCCCTGCTTTTACAAGCTGGAGAGTCGGGACCATTCTGGCCATCACTTGTGATTGGCATCTGTAAACAGTTGGAAAAATTTAACAAATCCATTTTCATTTGAGATAACTCCTGGTCGTGGGTCATACTAGTTGCTGTCAGGCTGAATCCTGCATTCTTTGCTTCATGCCAGTGCCGTGAACGTATATGAGCATCAAGGGCAGTCTGTGCCTTGAATAGTGCACGACAGAATGGACAGCGTCGATGGGCTTGAACTGGACCCAAACCACGAAATTGACCTTTTCTTTCACGAGCTCGAGTGTTCTGGAACCACACCTGAACCACTCTTTTCTTGAGACCCACTTCCTGGGAAATATGGTCAAGCATTTGACGTGTTGGATTGGAATCCAAAAGATATTTCTGGTATAATATCTCCAGCTGCTCAGGGGTGATGGTGGTCCTCATTCGCTTGTCCCTCTGGGATTCATCCCCGCCGTGCTCCCAGTCGTTTTCCACGGCACTAGTTCCTGATTTGGGCTCAAGCCTTCTCTTCAAGGAGTTTATAGTTGAGTCAGTAATGGCTGCAGATGTAGGTGAATTGAGTGATATATGTGGAAAAGCTCCAGAAAGCACCTGCCTTGCCACCAGAGGATTAGTTGGGTCAAAAAGCATAAGAGGCAGATCTATGGAGCGGTCCAGGAACTGTGGAGGAACAAAATGATTTTGAGGAACAAGGAAGTGCATCTGCTGATGTTCTTGCCAATGTTCAAAAGATGGGAAGCTCAATTTGCATTGAATGCAATGGTAAGGAGTCATCTGCTGCACCTGATTTAGGTGTTTGTGCTGAGAAGAAGGACTTGCTGAATTCATTTTAGAACTTTCCGAAGGAACTGGGCTTTCCTGGGTCACAGGTGATTTATGTTGTTGATTTTTATCCACAGGGGATGGGGAACGAATTTTAGGGCATGTCTGTTGGTTCTCTTCATTAGGATGGTTTGTCTGATTATATGTTCCTTCAAACTTTGAACTTTTAAGACACTCTTCAGGACCACAAGATGCTTCTGTTATTGACTGAATATCTTCAGTAATCGAATTAGGGACAGTATCAGGGCCTGAAAGCTCTTTGTTTGTAGAATTTTCATCTGGGCTTTGCTCAGTACAGTTTGAAAGGTCAGAACTGGAGGGTTGTGGATTGTGGCTTGAGGTGTCAGGTGGACTATAAGGTTTAGAATCCAATAAAGGCTCGTTTTGAAAACTTGACACTTCATCATTGTCATCTTTATAGCACACTTTCTTCTGATGACTGATAAGATCAAAAATGTGTTGAAACACCATGTTGCATTTCTTGCACTCATAGCTGCTGTTGCCAGTACGAATATACCGGTCATTAGAAAACTGTCTTTGTTCGCTGTCTTTTGCTCCCTCTCCTTGGGTCTCATAGCTTTTCCTGGCTTTCTGACGGGAATTTTGAAACCACACCACAATGACACGAGTGGAAAGATTGAGTAAATATGAGAGTTGTTCGAATTCGTCATCTTTAGGGTAAGCATTTGCATCAAAAAAATCTTGAAGGACCCTTAACTGGTAGTCAGTGAACCTAGTCCTTGATGATCTCTTCCCTCCTGAAGACTCTTGTCTTGAAAGCTCAGGAGAGGATGGCCTGGAATCTACTTTGACCTCTTCTAATGTTGTTATGGGTGGGTTATTGAAGTTATATGGGGAGTCCTTATTGCGCTGGCGCTCCTTGAATAGTGTATTCCTAAACCAGTGCTTTATAACTTTATTTGGTAAGCCCGATTTGTTGGCCATCTCTTGGACTTGGTCGTCATTTGGGGAGTTATTGATGTCAAAGTACTGCCGCAGAATTCTTAGTTGATCGTCAGTGATCCTGGTTCGAGGTCTTTTACCCTGCTGTTGCAACATAGCTGGAGTTAACTGCTGCTGATAAAGCTGGGCTAAGTCAGTTGTGAGACCAGGTTCAAGATGTACAGGTAGTTGAGAAGGCAAAGCCGGCAGAGAAATGGGGTGCATGAGGAGTGGGGGGAAAAGTGGCAAGTCAATGGGTAACTGGATTGGAGCTAATGGAACTTGGGGAGTTGAGGCAGTAGTGGGAGTAACTGTGGTTGTGGAGGAAGGAATGCATGAAACGGCTTTCTGTTGAGCTGGATCTTGTGGAGGTGAAGCAGGGGAAGGCAAGGAAGGAGAAGTGTCAGGAGATGAAGGAGTAAAAGGAAAAAGCTTGTCATATTGTTCTCTGTAGTCTTTGGCAAATTTCTCAACGGACTGTATTGGCAAAATCGATTGGTGAACATGCTCTTTATGGCTCTTTAGTATCAATGCATTTGAAAAAAGCTTCCCACAAGACTCGCACACTAGCTTCCCATCAGAGTCTGAATGATGGACCTCTTTGACATTGATCTTCATCTGTCCATTTGGCACAACCTCAGACGGTGTTGTTTGATACTGCTGCTTATTTTCATTAAACTGCATGACTAACTCGAACCCTATGTTCTCCAGCAAAGCTTTTGAAACATTTCCAGGTGCATCATGAGCTACCCTTGGTGGAATTAAATCTGTAAAGAATTCTCCACGATCCTCATCGTCAACTTCATCCTCAACCTCATTTTCTTTTTGTACTTTGAAATCATCAATATTATTGTGTGAGATGGTTTTATGCAACTCCTTTGTTTCTTTATTTCCGATTTCATCTGTGCCTTTGTGAATCTGAGAATCAGAGGTCAGTATCCGTCCGCCACCTTGTCGAGGAACAGGAACATTGTCCTCAGGAGTCAGAAACACAGACTGTTGAGACGTACTAACTGCAAATCTGTTCGGTGGCTGTTTACAAGAAGAGGTAAGGCTTCCCTGCTGGGACGGCTCGGAACAATTTTCAGGTGCAGCAGGCTTTGATTTGCTAAATTTTAACTCTGAGCCTGTTAGCTTTAGCTCAGGGCTAATCTGAAACTCCCCTCCTGGGATGAGAAATGGAAGCAGAAGCTGCTGTTGCTGCTGCAGTGGAAGAAGAGCGTCTGCTGTGATGGGGAAATGGTGAAGAAGTGCTGGATTGAACAAATGGGACTGAAGAAGTGCTGCTTTCTTTTGTAGCTCCTGCTGGATCTGTGCTTGAGCCTGTACTAATTGCTGTTGCTGTAATTGCTGCTGTTGTAATAACTTATGCTGATTCGCTGCTGACGTTACATCTACCACTGGTTTCTTTTTACTCTCCTCAGGATGTGAAGGAATGCTTATAATTTGGCTTGATGATACAACATTGTGTTCATTGCTCTGTTGGTGCTTTAAGTGAGTCTGGTCAAGAGCTGAAGAAGTACAAGTGGCATTGTTCATAGCATTTGTAGGCTTCAAAACCGTTGCATTATCTGAAACTACTTTATGAAGCAATGGGTTCCCAGAAGTTGAGCTAGCTGCTGATGAATCAAGTTTGGCTGCACGAGCTTTGGTTTGGTGTAGTACAGATCGCATATGAATCTCTAAGGTGGAGCTCTGGCTATACGCTACATTGCAAATGCTACATTTGAAGGGTTTGTGGTCAGCACTGCTGCTCACAGTCTCTGGCAAGGCAGCTGAAGAATCCTGCACTGAACGCTTGACTTTGTGCAAGTGTGAGACAGAGTTGTAGTGCACCAAGAGTATGTTCTTTTGCGTGAAAGATTCCTTGCATACGGTGCATTTGAAAGGTCTTGATGGATCCAGGAATTTTTCTGTTGAGAGATTTGGCCCTTTTCTCATAGGCACGACTGAAGGCTTTGGACTGAGTTCAGCATCTTCTCGAGCTAAGTTCAGTACACTGTCAGGTGGGCTTATTTTCTCATCCAGGTCACTTTGTTCATCTTCTTTCATCTTTTCCTCCTCACAGCTTCCCTGCACCTCATCGAGTCCTTGGTCTTCAGAAGCTAAGAGGTCTTCGGTCATCAACAGACTCCCACAGAGCTGTTGCAGCTGGATCTCACTAAGCTCAAGATGACTAGTCTCCAAGTGCTTCTGCAGGGCCTGTATTGTTCGAAAGCTGCGTTGGCAAAGGCAGCACATAGTGGCAGCCCTGATGGCATGGTATTGAGAATGCTGTTGAAGCTTTTCAGCAGTCTTAAAGGCAAGGCTGCATTGACTGCAACGGTACTTGTAGACATGACGATCAGAAATCGGCATTTGAAGTTTCTGGCTGTGGAAGTGGTTGACGTGCGTTTGGAGGGCACCGGATGATGTCAAGACTTTATTACAGCCTTTCTGCCAGCAAGGGAAAGCAGCATTGTTTTCCTTCGTGGATTCTGCATCTTCTAAGGGCTGCTTTTGCGTTTTTGCTATCTCTGGTCGACATGTGGTCACTCTCTCTTCCTCATCTTCATCTTGTTCTAATGAAACATTTAAAAAAAGAACAAGCATGCCTCGATGAGAGAGGATCTGTTCCTGTTACAAATTCTCAAAAGTACAGAATGCAACAACCTCCCACACCATCAAGTAGGCTTTTTTTTTTTGTCATGTCAACCACATAGTATATAGTTCGGTACACAGTGAAACAAAACATTGTTCCTCCAGGACAAAAGTGCTACGTACATACAAGATAAATTAACGACATAAAGTAACAAAATTATCTAAGAACCGTACGACAAAGTGCACATGCAAAATTTAAAAAATCTTGTGTACGAAGGAAATGCCTTGATCACTGCACTCTCGTTTTATGCTTAGAGCTAAAACACAGCTTCAAGTGTAAAATGCAATTTTCGTTTTCCGATACGCCTGACCACATGAACATTTTAAGAATAAAAGTGTTAACTGCAGGAACTGGACATAACAGCGGGCCTGTGGTGCTCTTCAATATCTTTTTGCTTTTAAATTCCACTGCCTTCTAATAGTGAAGCAGCAGCACTGCTTGCTCTTAATTACCAAACCTGAGATTGGACTGCTACTTACCGTCAGGTCTTTTTATTCCATTGCAGCTGGAATCCGCCTTGGTTTGCTGGGTATTAGAGTCTGGCACGTGTAGGAACATCTTCTCCGGCAGCACATCTGAAGCAATCACCTGAAAAAGACAGAAGAAAGAAAATCTTAAATGCTTTTCCAGGCACTCAGAGCATTTCATCCTTACCTGTGATTTATAAACCATGTAACTATGCTTTTACTTCTTTAAGAACAGGAAAACCTCTATCCATAAAACTGTACTGAGAGAGATCACTTAACAATTCCATAAAACCTTCAATACTAAAAAAAAAAAAAAAAATCATCTAGAAAAGAAACCAGCGTGATACAGTAACAAAATGTAATCATTCATTTCATTACTTATAGAATAAGGATTGCTTACTCCGCTCATCATGGTACCAAATGTACCCAACAAAAGGCTTACAATACTCCTGAAAATTGCTGTGCAATAGTCTCTGCTGCATTGTAGGAAGCCAGACAGTATCGTCTTGATTTAATTGGTATGCCATTGAGTGAATGATAGCATGTGGTTTAAGATGTAGTCTACTGTAGAAAAAATTCTAGACAGTTTTTTCTACACAACAGCAATCTTTAGTCCTTATGTCTGACGTTCTGTTTAGTCTGTTGTTTTATGTCTCTTTATATAGAAACAAATGCTGCAACTCTTATTACGTATGTAAGTATTGATAGGATGATCATTATAGCTGATATATCAGTCCATTCCTTGTGCATTGCAAATGATTGATTATGAAAAATGCCAACTGATTTTAATCGATTTTTAATGGAAGTCGGGTGAGTATAGTGCTGATAACTGTTCATGCTCACAACACTGTTGTGTAAAATCACGATACTTGAATTGAATTTCAAGGGGAGTGATCCTAGATGATGCAGGTTTGAGTAATGTTTTCCGGATGTAGTAAAAGTGGACGGTGGGATTGATTTTCCGGAAGTTCAAGACGCATTGCGCTGTGCGGTTAAACTGATTATTAATCGATCATCAACTGTATTAAACCAACAATCAATTATGGAGCTCACATTACTATTTGTAACTTTATCATATATAACAGGTAAAAACCTACGTGGCATTTAATATTCGGGATTTAACCTAAATCAATTTGACTAACCACACTAGTAATTCTTTTTATAGTTCAGTAAGCTATACCAGTAAACTATTTAAGTTACAACATATGTAAGAGATTTTATGTATAGTTCCTTTATGCACAAAGACATTGTTTATAATTCGATATTTTTTATAACGGTGGCTTAGTGGTTATCACTGTCGCCTTGCACCTCCAGGGTCCAGGAGTTTGCATGTTCCCTCCGTGCTTGGTGGGTTTCCTCTGGGTATTCCAGTTTCCTCCCACAGTCCAAAGACAAGCAGATTAGGCTAACTGAAGTGTATGAACGTGAGTGTGTATGTGCGTGTGTCCTGCGATGGATTGGTATTGACGGCGACGATGGCGGTACGGTGGAGCTAGCCGAATTGTCCATTGATGATTGGAGAAACTTGACCATTGGAGCAATAAAGAGTGATAAAAACCTGCACAAAATCAGTGAATAAAAAAAAATCATATCCAATGGGTATTGTTTTCTATTGTTATAACTGTCACCGTTCCAGTCCCTCGAGTTAACTGAAATTGATCTATAACCCCTATTCTGTTTGCTTCCATTTGGACCAGGTCTTGTTTTTGAATGTGCAGTGAAAAAAAAAAAAAAAAACACCCGCAATTAGACATCACAATAGACCTGTGGTCACGAGAGCAACACTTAACAGAGTTCACAGGTTAAGTGTACTAGGAAGCCCTTCCTAGCATATAACAATGCCTTTAGACATCTCTAGTCCAAATAGGCCTATCATTTACCCCCTCGGCTTTAAAACGCCGAAATCAATGCATCTGTGAGTTAGAGGAAAATTCAGCCTGAGAGCTAGCGAGGCACACAACAAAACAAAATGGCTGCCATTACCATCACAAAGCCCACCATTTCAGCAAGATGCTTCATTAGGGGATAGAAGGCAAGCACACAAACCTTCTCAAGGTCACATTTAATTTAAAGCGCATAATTGGGGAGCACAGTTCATAACAAGAACCACCTAGCACTGGATCAGGACTAATGAAGCTCAATTATTTTCATTACCCTATCTCATTGGAGGAGGAGGAGGATGAGTAGGCGGAGGAGGAGGAGGGGGGGGGATGAGGGGGAGGCAGCGAGAAATGATGTCGTGAGGGTGGGGAGAGATGAAAGATGAATATACAAAAGCAGAGAGAGCAAAAATAAATAAAGGATGAAAAACACTAAAGCAAAAAAAAAAGAATCTTAATCAGTATGTTCGTTATGTACGTTATTAATTAGTGCAATTATAAATACGAGTCTACGTTTAAATATTGACTGAATAAAAAGTAAATATTGTTTGTCTTGTATAGCTGACATACTGTCACTAGACATAGATGATTTATACAAGTATATTTGTGTTTGGTTGCTTGATCTCTTTTTTTTTTTTTTAATAAATGAAACTAAAATATTGGCACCCGTGCATTTAATATTTGGTGACATCTTGCACTGGAGACACTGCGTCCTGAGGCTTGTCTCAGGTTGCAGGAGCATGAAGAACATCTTATCCTTTCTCCATGCAGAACATTTCAACCACATGTTGTCTCAGGGTGTCGTCCTTTTCGTGTCTCGTGTCCTCGCCACCCTTGCCTATGGCTTGTTGTTCGTTAGGCATTGTAGCGTTCTGTACCTCATGACTGGTAAAATGTCTGTTTCTAAAAATGCCATCCATTAAAAAAATGTATTGATCTTGAAGCTCCTTTTACATTCATACATTTGGACGTGTAGACATCCAGAGACTGAAAAAAATTATCTATATATTCTTGCTTTGCCTTCTTCATGCATGTTTGTTTTATACAATAATCTTTGTCCATTTTCATTTTACAGTATCAGTGCACCAGAGATAGGAAGGGACAGGACTATTATGTAAACTTGGATACCTTTAAAAAGATACACTAAAGTGGACAATCATCTTTAGCTTTGCATCGTGTCTATGCCTTTCATCTGGCCTGAATGAAAACGAAAACGTCTTAATGCCACATAAAACCCATTTTGTCACGATTTGGTTCCCCCTGCTGTGCATCACGGTTGTCATAGCGACAGAACCATTTGCTCTTACTTCCTGTCCCCAGTCTCCGCCTCCACCTCTGTGTTTCCTCACTGCATTTCCCTAATTACTATGTGATATTACTATCTTTTTCTTTGTACTTTTTGCCTTAATTTCTCTTTCTTACTTTTTTTTTTTGTTTCCGTTTACAGATATAATAACCTGTGTGTGAAACAGAGAGGGCATCGTATTTGTGTCCCATTTATGCAAAGACCTGCATGAAAATCCCCGAGTTACAGAGGCGCAGGTCATCGTGTGTTAATTCTATATTTTTCGCGCCGCATGCTGGCTGTGTCTGCTCACGGCTCTGTCGTGTGTGTCTCACCGCGTTAATGAGTTTCTGCGTGCAGTCTGCGGTGACGCTGTGCAGGTGTGTGAGGTGAGAGCGCATCAGAGCGACACTGCGCAGCGTGTCCTGGCACAGCGGGCAGCGGAGAGCCGGCTGCACAGCATGCTGGATCATTACGTGACTCCTCAGACGGCCGAGATCAGTGTGACAAAATCGGCAGAACGGGCACTGACGGACCTGAGAGAAGGAAAAAGAAAGAGATGTTTGATTTGATGACATGAAACACTGATCTGTAATACAAAGCACAAAGCATTTTAGTTTTTTTAGGTCTAATGCAGGGGGGGGGGGTCTAATATAACCTGCTCCGAGGAGATCTCTTCCTGCGCTCGAGGGCGTTTTGCAGGTACGGTGTCATCCGCGTCTCCAGCTGCAGAGCGCTTGGGACTGACAGACGGCTCGTTCTGTTTCTTATCTTCATGCATGGATGCTTCTAAGGAAGAGAAGAAAAAACACACACACACACACACACACACACTTTAGATATGAATCTCATTATGTTCTCTGGAACTAAAAAATGAGCAATCTGGACTCATGAGATTGTCCTATCAGAGTTAAAAGCGTGTAAGGCAGAAGAGCCACTCAGGAGTTTGTTCTGACCCGTTTTCTCCCCCTCTCTGCTCGCTTGTTTGGTCTGGTCCGCCTGGTCAGAGGTAATCTCAGCGGGTGACTCCGTCTCATTCACGTCTCCTAGAAAAAGGGGGTGGAGGGGGGAGGAGAAAGAGAAAGTGTTGACCTCAATCTATCTTGTGTACCGTTTCAACAAACATGCGACTTCAGTTAGCACGGGTGAGGTTTTTTTTTTTTTTTTTTTCACGGACAAACTAAACTTTTTTTTAAAAACAGTCATCTTTTTTATGTTTTTTTTTTAATGACTTTCTTTGTCTTTGCGTTTTGTGAGTGTGAGATCACATTCTAACCCACAGGGGTCAGTCTACACTATCAGGGTCTTTTCTATGCTTCAGCACAAACCCTTCACACACACACACACATAACAGCATGCGACTGCTTTGCAGACTGCCTTGCGCACTTTAAAGCGAAAGTGAATAGATAAGAGATTAAAAAAAGAGATGAAGAGAAACGGTGTGGTGATGTCAGCAGCTTTATCTAAGCCAAGTCACAGGAGGGAGATAATGGTGCACCAGGTCACCAGGGTCGTTCTCTCCCACTCGCTCCACGATTCGAAAGAAACTGTTTTTATGAAAAAGATCCTACATACAGTAGGTGGTTCAGTACTGCGCCTGTGTGTGTGTGTGTGTTGTTTTATTCTGCTTCCTTCGCAGCACCTGAAAGCCAAACCTTCACAAAAGAGGACGGAAAGATACGCTGTTGTTCTTTTCGCAGCGTCTAAAAGAGGACAAGACACAGCGCCTCAGGACATGCACTTCACTCCTGCCCTCCCTACTTCCCTCAATCCCTCCATCCCTCCCTCCCTCCCTCCCTCCCTCCGTCGTCCCCTTCTCGCCCGCTTTTTCTGGCTTTCTGCTTCTTTAGCACGGCGATTGTTCACGGCCGTGGGGGAGGGGAGGCGAGGAGGAGAAGAGCTGATTTGGGTAGGTGTTTGAGGATTAGAGTCGGCCAAGCCAGAGGAGACAAAAAGCCATGAGGGCTGTCATAACAGACCAATCAAAGCGCAGCTGAGGGATCGGGCTAGCGCTTCTCCGAGAGCCTGATTATGACAAAGAGAAGGACGGACCGAGGGAGAGGCCAGCTGAACACCAATTATCCTGACAGCCGTGCTATTGATTTCCTATCAGACCTACACAGCCGTAAACACAGGACACATAATCTGAAAGAGTCAAATCCGCTCTGCTTATGAATGCTCTGCTGGACACGTCACACACTCGCCCTCACTCGGCCTTTTATTGTTTTATTTTGAATTGATTGGATTCCTAAAGAAAGTACAATAGCCAAAAGAGCAAACGCCATCATTTTAAAAAGCTACAGATAAAATGTGCCGAAAAAATAAATAAATAAATTCATACAAAATGCGAGTTGTGCACTCGAGAGAATTACTCGTTAATAGCAGTTAATACACGTCTGTTAAGACTGTATTTAATATCTATTCTAATGAAATACAAAGCAGGCGACAGTAATTTCTTTCAAATTCGGTGATAATGATGTGCAGCTATCATCACTTAGCACAATGCATGTTTCATATTTCCACCATTTGGATCATTAGCAGAGAATTTGCAAAGCAATTTTCCTTCAGTGGAAAGAGAAAAGAGAAAAGAGAAGAAGAAAAAACAGCAACAAAAGAGATCTAATTTCTCCGGCTATAAAAACAAACGTCCAGACTGATTAAACTTGCGTAATCAAAGCCGTGCAGTTCTTTTGGCTTGTTTCCATTTTGCGCAGAAGAAAGAAAGAAAGAAAGAAGGAAAGAGAGAAAGAACGAGCGAATGAATCCACATCGGGGCGGTGAGGTCAGCCTGGCCAATAATGAAGTGATAAAATGCACTCACACGTGCTAACAGACTCTATACGCACTGGAGGCACACACCTCATCAGCACTTCCTGCTCGGCTCGGGGATCGGTATACAAATGCTCTGCGGCATCGATCCGTTATTGATTACAAATTAGGAAATGCCCTGGTGTTCTTACCGAGATCAATAGTGAGCCATTGAGGCTCAGTGATCCACTCCAGCGCTGTTTATTCAGCCGCTGCTTCACTGAGAGACGCGGCAAAGCCAGTCACTTATCACAGCTTTCGCTTTACACACCGGAGCCGCGCGGGAAAAAAAAAAAAACATGAGACAAAGGTTTCTGCTCCGTTATGTCATCACTGTGCTCGGTCGGGTGTTTGCGTGCATTTTGATGGGAATAAAAGGAAATTCCGATGCTCGAGGAACAACAGAGAATCCCTTTGAGGATTTTTTTTTTGGCAGCAACTAAAGCTGGCATCAGGCCTTTTATTCGTTAATGATTGCTACGATGCTGGCTTTTCAATTACGGGCAACACACAAAGGCTGTAATATGCAAATGAGACCTCGAATAAATCAGGGAACAAATCACCATGTGGTGAGTTTACCTCCCGCAGCCGTTTAAGGTGAGTGTTATTGTGAGGGTTCGATGAGTAGCAGACAGCATCCACATGATCCATCACTATTTTTGGTCAAAAGAACACTTGGATACACTTCAAAGCAAATATGATTATGATTATGATAATCATTATATTGTGTAAACCAGAATTTGGTTTTAAGCCATGAAAAGATTTTTTTCTTTTATGAAAAGAAAAAAAAAAATAATAAAAATAAAAACTATTTGTCTGTTCCTGGGACAGGCTCCAAGTCCAGTACAACCCGCGAATTCTTGATAAATTCCTGAATTTGCTCTCTTTGTCACGCATCTCAAGCGCAAATGTTTAAGAAGAAAAAGAAGAAGATGCTTCTCCTTAAACAAACCTCACCATTTCTACAGGCATTAAGCAATCACTGAGTCTCTCCTGTGCTCTCTCTCTCTCTCTCTCTCGCATTCTTTTTCCCTTCAGAGATTAATTAGATAGCATTAATTAACTCATTGCTCATTACTGGGTGAGGCCTTTATCGGCTGCATTGACTGGACACTGCCCCTGGTCAGGCCTCCTTCTGGGCAGTGAGGATGTAACAAGTTGATTATTGGCAGGTGAATTAACACAATCAATTCCTGCCATTCTCGACAAAAATCTCTCACTCCCATTCACTCCCTCTTTCGCTCTCCTTCTGTCCGAATGCAGGGATTGAGCTTTTGTTTAAACCATTAGTCGAACCGATTTCGGGGTTTCAACCGAATGCTAATTGACTCCACCACCCGCTCTTGTAAATAACCACACGCTCTCTTGTTCTTTTTACGTCTGGCTTCGCTCTGTGTGTGTGTGTGTGTGTGTTCGCGTGTGTGTGTGTGTGTGTGTGTGTGTGTCGGCCCCTCCCCCTCTTACCATTCTGACATCTTTTACAGATGCACCCAAGAAACTGCACCACAACATGGGGGACCATAGAGCTACATGTTTTTTTTCAAATGGCCACAAAAATTATTTTTTAGCAATGAACAACATGTATGAACCCAAATACCAAATAAACTACAAAAACCTTTTAGTGCATAATAAAATTTTGGCGAAGCATTATAAGCTTATAATGTCTGACATTTAATTAGAATTGAGGATAAAGCGGTATAGAAGAAGAATGAATGTATGACCTCATAATGGCCGGTCAAATATTCATGAGATGAGATGAACTCTGGTACATTACCTGTACACACACTGTACTGCATTTTTGTACCTAATTTTTGATCACGGGGACTGCACCGAGCAAATCTTTCTGTTATTTATGGGACACATAAACCGCCATGACTGTATGAGCAGCACTTTTACAATTAACATCTGAAGACAAATTTATTGCTTGTCTTTGTAGCTTGTTTTAAAAGAAAATAAAAAGAAAATAATAAATGTAGATCCAGAATACTGGAATATTTATGTTGTATGTAGACTATTAATACATATTTACTAAATATCCTTAAATTATATTTTACAGGCATCTATACAGGAAATTTGTAGTATAATAATATACTAAAAAGGGAAACTTTTTAAATGGCTGTTTTTAGTTAATCTTTTGTCTTTTTAAAAAATAAAAGACAAAGCATTTCCCGTGATCACCTGAAACATCCACTTTTACTCTGCAAACATGCAATTAAGAATTTCCTAAATTTTCATTTTCTTTCAGCATTTTACGCTGTAGTTTCCTAAGTAATTCCCTGCCGCAATATTAACCTACGATAAACTGTCTTGCGGAATCGCTGGAAACCTGCGCATGGCTCGGACTTACCGTTATCTTTAGCATGACTCTTTCTGATCTCAAAGATGGCACTGAGCTCCTCCTCTCCTCCATCCTGGAGACCATTCTGGATTCGCTGCAGTCTCAGGAGTCCCTCCCCTCTCTGATGGCTCAACGAATTGGCGTGCTGCACCAGACTGAGGCTGTTCTGGGTGGAGTAATCGCACAGCACACAGCGCAGAGAGCCGCCGTCGGACACGGCTCCCTCGAACTGCTGCAGGTACTGCGGAGAGAAGAAGGAAGAGTGATGTTCACCGGTGTGCATTTATTTATATTTATACCAACAGAGCAAACATTCACAGTGGCTCAGTATTTCATATTCAACTGACAAATATCACTATTACATACCCACATCAATTATCTATCTATTATCAGGTAAACCATCTACTCAGAGGCTTATAAACATAATATTCAATAATCATAAACTGACTGTCTAAACGCCACAAATCACAGTGTATAATATATAAACAGTACAAAGGCACATTTTTTTCTGGCATATATTCACTTTAAAAAAAGGCTTAGAGTTGTTAATCTGGTAGCAGCATATTTCCTGATTTGAGTGAAATGCATTAAAATTAAAGAAATTGCACAACAAACACACCACACACAGCATGAAGAATTAATCCTACTCCAAATTTACCATTTTACACTACATGGGCAAAAGTATTTGGACATCTTGGACAATGCCATTACTAAACAGACCACAGAGGCCTGAGGGCAAGATCACGATTTCATCCTCAGCTTGCTTAGCTTGTCCCTGCAGCCCCATGAATGAGAAAGAAGATCTTAACTTAACATATTACAAGCTCTATTAGGCAAAGAACCAGTTTACTTGTTTGGAAGCGGATAAGAGGACATGGACATATGTTACCGGTCAAAAGTTTGGACACAACTTCTAATTCCTTGGTCTTTCCTGATTTTTTTTTTCTCCACTATAAAACAATGCTGAAGGCATCCAAAATATGTAACATCTCCTTTGAACATTCAGATGTATCTGCTACTTGTGCCCTGTAAAGTCTTTATAACGGCTCTAATCTGAGGTGCTGGTTGTTAATTGGTGATTTCTGAGGCTGGTGACTCTAAATGAACTTCTCCTCTGCAGCAGAGGTACGTTTTGGTCTTGCTTTGCTGGGAAGGTCTTCATGAGAGACAGTTTCATCATGGAGCTTGATGGGTTTTGCAAATGTTCCCAGAAATGAACTGACTTTTGTTGTTGATTTTTCTTACTTAATTATATAATCCCATATGTGTTACTTTATAGTGTTGAAATCGCCAAATTGTTCTAGAAAGTAGAAAACACAAAAAAAAAAATAAACACTGCACCAGAAAGTGTGTCCAAATTTTTGACTGGTACCGTATGCAGGACGGAGCTGGATGATAGGTGGGAGAAATGCATGTAAACACTGTCTGGTGTGCAGCAGTGACTCTACAGTAAAACCATCATCATCCACCAGTTAGATATAGATGTTTAAACTGACTACAAGCGGTTGACAATTCTTATCACTACCGATGGAAAGTTTGTCACTGTTGGGCCCTTGTGCAAGGCCCTTAACCCCATAAACGTTTCACATGTATGTTCACAAGGATATGAAAAGAAAAGTCGCTCTGAATAAGGGAATCTGTCAAATGCTGCCTCCGGTAAATTAGCTGTTTCTATAGAAACAGTAAAATATAAAAAGCCTTATTGACTTTTCTGATAAATAAGCCTTAAATAGAAGACAGCAAGCTCAGTTCAAGAGGGAAGAAACAAGCAAATACTTTCGACAACCAGTTAGCTTATCAACGTTAAGTATTCACCTCCTGAAAGAAGAAAAATTGCAATCAAAGTGTTTAGACATACACGGTTAATGATGTAAACTTTCTAAATTCTAAACATGTTTATACTTGAAAGCTTTTGTTAAAACTTTTGTTGCCTGGTTCTACATATAACCTTTGAAGATTTCCGCATCGGGACAAGCAGAAAGACCATTTAAGGTATTTGATTTTTTTTTTTTAATAGTCAACTACAAACACGGTCACGGTTCGAAGACTTTTTGAAAAAGAATTTACCTTGTATAGTCTTAAGCTGGCCTTGTGTCTCGAGTTCATTGTGTGCAGTTTCAGCTTCTCCAAGCTATTGGCCTCGTAACAACATGCGTTACACCTCAGTTGCACCTGGACACCAGCGGCGACACACCTGAGCATCCACTCCTCCTCTTCTTTGGGGCTTCCATGGCGTCTGCTGGCCTCTTGAAGGTGTGCTGCTAGTTGGTAGCGCTGCAGATGTTTGTCTGTTTGGCAGTGCAGCTGGAAGTTGGCTCTCAGAGGCGTGGCGTAATGACACAGCCGACAAAGGTGGGCATCACCGGTCGTGCCTCTCCAGTCAGCATCAGGAAGCGAGCGTTGCGTGGCCAGGTGCTGACTAAGAGCAACCAAGCTGTCCGAGGAAAAATGACCACACAGTGCACATTCAAAAAGCGCCTCTGGGGGTTCTTCATCTGCTGACTTCCCAGGAGACTCCTGCATGGTTTCTCCACCAGGTTGTATCATGCCGGTGGGGTCGGGAAGCCTGGTCTGAGGCTGGCAGTATGGGTAGAGCTCTGCAGCATTTTGCCGGTGCTGACGCTGCATATGGGCCAGGTTCTGCTGCAAAAGGAGCATGTTGTGTGTGTGCTTCTCACTGGTCATGTGTATGCGAAGGTTCCTAGCTACATTGGTTTCGTAGTCGCATACTTCACACCGCCATGATGCACGTCCCTGCACTTTAGGAGACGGGGAAGGGGTCTGGGTAGAGTGGGTGTGAGTCATGGGGCTAGGCTGGACCGCCGGAGCATCAGGACGTGTCTGCGACTGCAGATTCTGCATGTTGTTGAGGTGTTTATCTGACTGCATGTGGATGCTCAGGTTGCCTTTGGTGGTGGTGGAATACTGGCACACCTGGCAACGAAAAGGCTTGTACCCGCAGGTGTAAGTCTCCCCTCTAGCCAGGCGAGGGTGGTTTTGTCCACTAACACAATATGGACACTGTCCATCGTCAGAGTCGGGGTGTTTTTCTTTCATATGAGCCTCAAGGGTCTGCTGGTACTTATAGTGCCAATTGCATTTGGGGCACTTCAGTGTCTTGCACGAGTTGCGCGAGTGTGTCATATTCACTTGGCCAACAAAAGAATAAGAAGATCCCTGGTTGTTGTCCCGCCCAACAATAAAGTCTTGTTCATCCCCAGCGAATAGATTTCCTCTAGACCCAAATTCCACCTGTCCTTCCTCGAGCTGAGATTTGGTAGTCTGGGACAGAGGTGGGGTGACTGTGGGTGACTGACAGTTGCTATGGTTACTAGGTAGGTCAGAGTTAGTGACATCTGGCGTGTCGTCATTGCACAGCTTGCCATTTGGTTCTTTTGCCATGGCACTACCCTTCTCTGACAGGTTATTTGGTTCTGTTTCCATCGCACTCTCTAAGTTGGAAAGCTCTTTTGGAGTAGCGACCGTGGACGAGGTATGCACAGTAGAGGATACCGCAGCAGGGCCGTGGCAGTTAAAGCTTGTTCCACACTCTAACTCAGAGTCTGTGAGAGATTTGGTGTTGTTCATAAAGCTGGTTGCTACTGTGACAGAGTTGGGAGATTTGGGATTGCTTTGGTTTGAAAGAGCCGGTTCAGTAATGTGCCCTTGTCTACCACTGCTGCTAATACCGCTCGCAACATCCTCTGCAGTGGAAACTACCTCTGAACTCAACCTCTCCTCTCCTTCTCTGCTACCTCCACCATCATCACTGCTCCTCTGTGGGCCCTCTCTGCCCAGGGTTGAAGGGTCTTTGGCAGGGCTCAGCACTGAGGTAGGAAGGGGGACTCTGGGTAGAGAGGGCTGAAGAGGAAGTCCTGGCTCAGAGATCTGGAGGTGCTCCCTGTCCTCCTGACTTTGCATGGCCACCTTGTTGCGCCCTAAAGCTGTGGTTGTTAATTGGGTTGGCACGTTGCTAGTTTTTGGTTCTAGGAAGCTTAGGAGTGGGAGGTTACTGGGGCCTACAGGCTGCAAGATGGCACAGGTGTGCTGGAGCAAAAGCAACTGCTGTTCCTCCGGAGTAACCATGACACCATGCAGCTGTGAAACATGACCTCTAAAAGCATGCACGCGACTGAATGACAAACGACACAGAAAGCACACCAGGACAGGTTGTTCTTTGCCAAGCAGTGCCAGCTCTGCTCCAAAAGAACCCGTTCTGGCAGGAGCTCTATCTTTGGATTGGCAGGTCATCAAAGCGCGAATATCACTAGACAGGTGGCACCAGTTCTTAGGGTGGAAGACATGGAAGCTTTTCAAAGTAGAGCTTTGGGAAGAAGAGTAATGGCATGAGCTAACAAAAGATGGACGACATGTGGATGGAACCCCATTACATGGCAGCTGACTTTGGCTCTCTAGGATACAAGCGGACCCATCAGCCTGGTAGATGATCTGGCATTCTACCTCATCAGTTTCATCACCCCCCTCATCATGTTCGCTTTTTATATCTCCTCTTCGCTCGACAAAGTCACCCACAGGACAAGCATCAACCTGTTTTTCACAGGCGATCCCCTCTTCCTCTTCATGTCCATCTGCAAAAGCCCTCCTTTCTCCCTTGCTTTGCCCCTTCGCTTCTTTCCTCCACTCGGGTTCACCCTGGCTGGGTGGGCTGGCTGAGTTCAGAAGAGAGGTGTTCTCTCTCTGTAGCAGTAGTAGCATGGAGGATGGTGGGCTGCAGATCCCTGGAGGCTGGTTTACACGAGGGCCAGAGGCTCCGTCTTCTGAGACAGAGTCACAGCACTCCATCCTTCCAGTTACTGGACATTCTCATCCCAGCCAGACCTATACAGAGAGAAAGAGAGGCGAAGGTGCTTGAGTTGCAGTAACCGCTTTTAGGAAGGACACAAAACTAACATTTTCAGGGGTCTTCCTATATTCCAGGAAATGTGACACAGTCACTGTATACGGACAGAGAGAGAGAGAGAGAGAGAGAGAGAGAGATAGAGAGCATACCAGTGATCAAGAAGACACAAAACACTATACTGCAATCAATAGCTCTTTGCAAAGCTGCATGACTGAAAGCTGAATATTGCATGAGGAAAGTTTCTTGGAATTGCTCAAATCTCTTCACTTAATACCTCTGCCTGTCAATTCCCTTACATCTGCCACCTTCAGTAAGTTGCCTTTTAGGAAACACAGTAAAGGGGTTCATCTTTAAAAAAAAAATTTACAATTCTTAAAGATTACTTTTTGTCCTCCAGAGGGATCCGTAAAGGTTTTTATTCGAAACCTTAGAATTAAGTGTAGTACCCTTAATTAACCACATGTATAATTAAAGGGAACCTATTATGCAAAAAAAAAAATTTTTTTGGACACTCACATGGGTCTCCGTATGTGTATTTTTATCCTTTTTCTATTTTTGTATTGCACAAGGCTTAAACAAACCTGGTTTTGTGACCTCACATAAGAAAAGCCCCGCCCTCTTTTTAGCTTATTTAAATAGACAGTGAAGCAGTTCATTTGTAAGAGGAGGAACGAAATAAAGTCAGCATTAACACACACACACACACACACACACACAAACACACGCGCACACACATTTTGTGGAAGCTCTGAGACCTGTGTGAACTTGTTAAAGAACTAGTAAAATGTGAGACCTTTTAAAGAAGCCTTTTGTTTACATTAACCGGATTTGAATGTTGTAGCAACCCTAATTACAGTAATTAGGACATTCTTACAAACCAGTGTTTTATAAAGCTTCTGCAAAAGTTCTTAAAGGTTTCTGGGTATGATTTTAAAAACCCTGTTCTATGATTCTATGATAGACCCTTTAAGGACAACCGAAGAAATTTTCTTGAACTTTATGCTGAAACATGTTTTTTTTTTTTTTTCTCTCAGTCTCTTGGTTTTACAGTGAAAGTTAACGTGCTGTGTGTAATTTTATTAATGTGTGTGTTCATTTGTGTGTATACACACTCTCACACACACTATATTGAGCTCCTTCTGATCCTGGTTGCTGGAGAGGGTTAAAGTGCTTATAGGAAAATCAATAGTTTAAATGCTAAGCAACTTACTGGAAGCGGGAGCAGGATGCTAGCACTGTGCTACGGATGTGTTAGCCGACTGAAGCTCAATCCATTCCTCGATAAAGTGGCTTCACGAGGCAAAACATGCAGTTTCCCAATAGCGAAGCTGAACGCTCACGTGGAGCATGCCACGCAGATATTAATCATGAGCGATGCGAATGTCAATGATTCTCTCCGTATGCATGAGAAGCAGTACTGATTTGCAAACAGACATGTTCATAATCCTAAGCCTCTCTCTCTCTCTCTCTCTCATAACGACCGAATTTGAAACATGCACGGGCATGAAACGATCGTACAGCGATTGTATTTGTTTAACGTAAACAAAATAAGCAGAAGTACAAATCCTGCTGCCATGTCATGTTTCAGAAATTAGCTACAATCAATATTAATACCTGTAGCAGCCAGTGTATACTCAAGTGTTAGTAACCCCGATGCCCTCCGG
>JAQQZS010000037.1:28753082-28764973 GCA_030068045.1 Platyallabes tihoni
AGAACAAACGCGCTAAATTCACAAGAACGATGGAGACGGACAAAACAGATGCCAGTGATGCAGACCCAGCTGAAAGTCTGACTTGTCCTGGTGTCCCGCTTCCAGGCTAGAGACCTTGTCGCATGCATGCCCCGTGTGGTCTGCCTGGGATTCGTGTGGTGACTGGGGACGGGTCCATTTGCTGCCAATGCTGCCAGCTGTTCTCTGAGGACTCGTGACTTCAGTCGCTCGATAGTTCAGGACTGGAGTTTCCTACAGTCTACCTGAGCCTCCAACAACGAACTGGACTCCATATTAACTTAAACACATCAACTGTTCTACTGAACTTCCTCAATCCCAGCTATCCGTTTTCGCCCAGATGAGGTTGGGTTCCCTGTTGAGTCGGGTTCCTCTCAAGGTTTCTTCCTATTACCATCTCAGGGAGTTTTTCCTTGCCACTGTCGCTGTCGTCCTCGTCTCGCTCATCAGGGACAGTCTTATCATTCTGATTCATACACATTCACATCTCATACAAACTGAAATAATTATTTTGATTGTGTAAAGCTGCTTTGCGACAATGTCAATTGTTAAAAGTGCTATACAAATAAAACTGAATTGAATTAAATTGTTGCAGACCAAGATTCAACATTGCAACCTCAGTCACACACACAAAATGTTTGATGAGCTTGACGTCGTTCAAGACTTTGAAGTTTCCAAAATCTCAGTCCGATTGAAAATCTCTGGGCCGTGCTGAACAAACAAGTCTAATCAATGAAGCCCCATCTGACACTTTACATGATTTAAGGGATCTGATGCTTCTATTTTGATACCAGATAACATGGCATGGACATGATCAGCCTGTAGTAATGTTGATGCGTTATTTAAAACCAGGTTGCAGCCTTCAGCTTGTCTGTATTGTTTGATCGGGTGTTTCTCATCTTCCTTTTATACAACAGCCCAGAGATTTTCTATAGGATTCAGGGCGGGTAATATCGCGCTCAGTAAACCAGTCAAGGGTAGTTTTGGCACTGTGGGCTGGAGCCCAAGTCCTGCAGGGAAAAGAAATCAACATCTGTATAAATCTTGTCAGCAGACGGAAGCGTGGAGTGCCCTAAAATGTTTATAGTGTTGACTTTGGACTTGGATAAAACACAGTGGATCAACACCAGCAGATGACATGACACCTCACACCACCGACTGTGGAAACTTTACACAACTTGGATTCTGTGACTCTCCTCTTTGGGAGCTTGATTTCCAAATGAAATGCTAAATTGACTTAAAAAACGAGCAGTTTGGACCACTGAGCAGTGGTTTAAAAAATAAAAATCTTCTAGAGGACAAGGCAGCTGTAATGAAATCTGGATAAAATCAAGAAAATATAATGATGCCAATGGTTCGGTTAGCACCATCTTTAAACATTCATTGGATGTCCAGGTATTTCTTTGTTAGCATTGTAAAATCTATTAATTTTATATTTATTTATTGATATTTAAACCATATACATCGTCTTTCAAATATTCTACAACGATGCTTTTGTGTAAAATCTGACCCAGCACTGGACAACAAGTTTTATCTTCTCAAAAGGTGCCAATAATTATGAAGTTGGCCGTATACCGTGACCACCATCATCTCGTTTCCACATGGGATCATGTTTACGATTAGTGAACGTAAAAAACCAGAGAGACCACGACTAAGAAAATCTTAATATAGTCTTATTAAACTCAATCAGAAACTGTACAGACATAAAAAAAAAAAATCCACCTTTTTTCTGTTTTTCTTACATCTCCGTATTGCATGGCTGTAAATATAATCAGTCAGAGGTTTTTACAAGATGGTTTTAGTCCATGTTTTAAGCAATTCTGAAGAATGATCTACAGACAGTACAAAAAAAAAAAATAAAAAAATTGGTTTACATCGTTTAAAGCAAAAGAAAAAAGAAAAAAAGAAAAAAGAAAGAAAAAAAAAAGCAGGGTTTCCATCTTGGGTTCCCGAGTCTGTACCTTCCTTCATTTTCTATTACTTCCATCATATTCTTATCCATTACACAAAATCTATTGGTGTAAAATCAAACTAAAAAGTCCATCTGCCCAGGCTTGAGGAGAAGAAAAAAAAAAAAGAAGAAAAAAGGTAAAAGACTAAATAATAGAATCAGTTTAGACTAAGAAAGTTGTACTGTCGATTATTTTAGAGGGCAAACAAACAAATCAGCCCCCAAACCCAAAAAAAAACCTCTCATCATACAATCAAGACTTTGTATTTACAATTCAGCGAGGACATTTATCTACAAAATATTGGCATGTACAGTCAGAAGACTTGATCCAAACCTACATTAAAAAAGGGGACTAGCTTTATTATTTACAGAATACCATCAACACTGTCCAAAAAAAACCAAACAAAAAAAAACAAAAACAAAAAAAACTTTATTCATTTCTATATAAAAGAAGCCTCTAGCTGGTTAGGAAAGAAAGGAAAATAATAACGCAATAAAAAGTGTGTCTCAGCAAACCAAGAAAAAGCAGGAAAGGAGTGTTTTACTGTGCATGAGATCGGAAATACCAGGGCTGTACCGAACGTGTGTATAACTTCGATGCACATTGCTCTCGTCTATGATGTCAACATAAAAGACGATTCGAGAGTCTGGTTCAGCGATGGCGCAGGCGCATGGCTTGAGATGGAGAACATGTTGAGTAGTACCTTTGTATAGAGGAATATTTACTTCTAAGATACACAATTTGAACAACCTATAGTACTGTGTAAAAGTCTTAAGCATGTGCAAATAAATGCTGTAGCACAAGGATATCTTTAAAAAATTTGGTGTGACAGCGCTTTGAAAACCTTTTAGTCTTGTTGCAGATTTATAAGGAGAATAGTTTTACTGAGCATCCTGCAGAAACAAACACCCACATCATTCTGAGGCCTTTGACTGCTGCATCTGCTTCTTTTTGGTTTGCAAAATATGGCAAGTTTATTTATGAAAAGTGGTTGCTTTTATAAATTGCTGCTTTCTTTTCTGGCATACAAATATCTTTCTGTAACTTTAAATTTTTGGGCTGGAATACTGATTTTTATATATTTTCTTTTAATCGGAAATGTTTTTATTCTCAATATCTATAAGAAGTCCTAAAAGAATAAAAAGACTTTTGCACAGTACAGTTGATGATCGTTATTCCCACTTTCGCAATACTTTCCGTACAGCCCTTGTATATTTACTGTTAGAAATACCTTACATCATAATACAAATCAGCAGATTCTTATATATAAATGTATTCAGTTTTATTAAGGAAAGGATGTTATGCTCGTGTAAAATCCTCTAAACTTCTTAGTCTTGTATTTTTTACGAAACATTATTGCACATGCTACTCCGTGTTTCCAGTGTTTTTACCCATTTTTTATTTGAAAACCTACAAATTCAATCATTATTCAAAATCCATAACAAAGACTTCCACTTAAAGATCCACAACAGACATCCTGTGAAGAACAAAAAAAAACTAAGACCGCACTGCATTTAATCTCTGCAGCCACCGTTATCAGGTTAAAGGTGTTGTAATATTATACTGTAATTGGCTATTGGAGTGTGTGTGTGGAGTTTAAGTGGAATTAAAACACTATTTTTTAGCTGTTCGGTGAATATACTGTACAGCGAGGACGGAATGTCTGAGACAACACTGCAACCAAAATAAAATAAAAAGATTACAAATATATTGATGTTAATGCTTTTGTTGAAGAGATCAGATCAGTAAAGCAAGCACTGGATCTGTTCGAACACAAATCATCAGATTTCACACAGACCTGTGCGTCCCAGTCCGTCCCAGCTCGAGTGTGCGAAGTCACTGAAGCAAACGGTCATCTCTAAAATTTGTGTTAATATTCTTAAGATTTTACTTTTCACTCCTGTTGTTGTTAAGAAAAGTTTAAAAAAATAAATAAAAAATAAAAAAAAAACAATGAGGTTCACTAGCAGTCTGACACACAGTATGGAGGCTCCTAAGGACAAGAAATGCGTCTCGCTTTTCCATTTGTTCATCATGTACACTTTATGGACCAAAGTATTTGGCCAAACCTGTATTATTATTATTGAATTCCGGTGTTTCAATCAATCAGACCCCGTATCCCCAGTGAAAGGCAATCTTAATGCTTCAGAATACCAAGACATCTTGGATAATGCTCTGCTTCTATGCAACTTTATGGCAAAGTTTGGTGAAGGCCCTTTTCTATTCCAACATGACTGAGCCCCAGTGGACAAACCAAGGACTATAAAGACATGGTTTGATGAGTTTGGTGTGGAAGAACTTGACCGGCCCGAACACAGAGCCCTGACCTCATCAACGCTCTACAGAGTGAATGGACACGAATTCCCACAGAAACACTCAAACATCTTGTGGACGGCCTTCCAAAAGGAGTGTAAGTCGCTATAGCTGCTAAAAGGGGGACTGACTCCATATTGAAGTGTGCATTTTTGGATACAATGTCGCAGCAGTTTTGGCCAAAAACTTTTGTCCATAGTGTATTTGTGGTGAAACAATGTGAAAGTATCACTCAGGGAAAAATCTCTAGTTAAATCTGTCCCCTTCAGCCATCTCCTGTATTCTGAAATAAAGAATCTCAGCTCTGAGAGTCGGTACAAAAGGCCATGTTCTGAAAAATTACACACAGAGAAGTAAAGTTTATAACCCGCGTCATGTGAATAAGGCAAAAGTCAAACAAACTGACATGTCCGATCACTGGGACATGTTTCAGCACTTCCGGATGGACTGTGGGACACACAGGCACACTTTAGGTCAAACTCACCTCAAAATGGAGAAGAAAAACAACCAATCTGGCGGTACATAAAATACAAAAGATATAAATAAGGCCATGGGCGGAAAAATAGCATTTAAAAAAAACAATTAACATTCAAAGCTATTTTTTTTTTTTTTTTTTTTGCTTTATATCGGAAAAAAAAAAAACGTTTAGTTCTTAAACTGGAGTGAGCCTCGCTCTTGCTAATGACTAAAAAGCGAGGGAAAGATTTTGAAACCGTTTCCTCTCAGATCTTGATGTTTTGATTCAATAAGTGTGAGAATGCAGACTGGTTGAAAAAGTTGGTAAATGTGTAACTTCAGAAAGATTCCAAAACCACGGAACAGTAGTACAGCGGTACCTCGGCATACGAATTTAATCCGCTCCGGAGGCGAGTTCTTAAGGTGAAATTTCGTATTGTGAAACGCATTTTCCTATAGGAAATAATGTAACACAGGATAATCTGTTCGAGCCACTCAAAAATATTACCAATAATACCAATTTCCAATTATCCATGACTATAATCATGTTTTTGTATATAAAAACAAATCAAAACATTTACAAAAAGACATGTAAATGAAGTAAAATATGAAAAAAACCTTATTAAACCTCCTTTAACCTTATGATTCCTCTCGGAACCGGCTGCTTTAAAAACCAAACTGAAAGTTTGGTTTTTCGCAATTTTTTTTTTCCTTGCTACCGTCCTTGCTAACATTCTTGGGAACAGTGGTGCTACGTCTTCACTAAATCAGAAAAATGGAAGAAAAAAAAAAAAAAAAAAACTTCACTTGGCTTTCCTCTGGCGCAAACAAATTTCCAGAATTTGCTGTTCGTAAGGTGAAAATTCGTATGCCGAGGTACCTCTGTATAAACTTTCCTCTGTATAAACTTTGTTCCTCTGTTCTAAGCGTGCGCAGAATCCCAGATCTCCATTCTAGAACATCTTTATCTTACTATTGCATTCCTTCATTCTTCAAGGTTATTATCCTGACAAATTAAAATGATTTAACTCGCATTCCTTAAACTTCCTGCAAGTTGTGACACAGAGAGCATCTGATCAAAACTAAACTGTAGAACCTGAGAAATTGTAGACGCACCAAAAAAAAACAAAAAAAACAACAACAACAACAAAAAAAAACGGTTGTGAGGACAGTTCTAGAACCAGGGCTTGTTTACTAGACTTCTGTCTCATGATTCTCACATCTCTTCCAGTTTCTGCATCTCCAACTTCCAGTCCAAGCTTTTGGCAAATCCGAAGCCCCCTAGTGTCCCATTGAGGAAGTACACTCACGCTAGCGACATGTAGAGAGGCTAGTACTTGGGTAAGTACATCAGTAACACACATCAAATGATAAAGATGAACAAACCAACATGTGTGTTAATTTCACAACATAGAGACTAATGCATGAAAAAAAATCAATAATAATAATAATAAAAATCATCTAAACAGCCCTAATTTGTTCAGATCCATTGATTTGTGACAACAGAACCTGATCTTTAAATCATTAAAAAAATTGATCTGTATGACTGAATATCTACAACAATTCAGAATAATAAAAAAATTTAATACAAAAAAAAACCCTTAAGGAAAAAAAAAAAAAAAAAAAAAAAAAAAAAAAGGAGTGTTATGCAATGGAGTGAAGAAAATAGTAGACAGAATCTGTCACCAATATGGCATGTCATTTGCACAGTGAATCAATCAAGCATTCAATAAAACAAAAACAAAAAAAAAGCACAGATTAGGGTCCCAGAACGCGTGCTCGTGTGTTGAGGTTTGATCTGTGTATTCTGGGACGTTCTCAGCAGGGGGCAGCACTGAGCAGAACGAGCCCGTAATGCGACACTTGACCCCCAACACGAGTTCACTTACAGTACAGCGTCCCGGGTCAGCGATGGTATAAAGCAGGACGCTCGGGGTCGGGATTAGAGCGGTGGATGTGCGGTAAGAAAATGATCTAAACCACCTTCGTCTTTTTTTTTTGTCTTTTTCTTTTCAATATATTTATTATAGTCAGAGATGTAGAAGCTCGGGATGGAGACTCTACCTATCCTTCAGTTCCCTGGTCACCCGTTTAGTGATGCGGCCACACAGCAAGCCCACCAGGAAGAGCACGGCCACGGCCAACGCGATCACCAACATGATGTAGTTCTTGGAAGGGGACGTCATCACTTGGAAAGCCAGGTCTGCGAAGCCTTCAGCTGGGGCCACCTGATAAGCAGGGGAGAGAAACACAAAAAATAAATAAATAAATAATAATAAAAAAAAAGAATAGTTTGTGTTTCGCCGTTAATCGGATTTATTTTCATACTTGGATAGCATTTTGTACAACTTGCAACTTCTCTCAATACAGAAAAGTGTTGGCCTACACTGTAAATGTCTACAGTCACCTATTACATCATCATCATGGACCAACCTTGGCTGCGTAGCCCCACATTTCTATCCGGTCCTGCAATCTCTTCTTACACTCGGGTTGCAGTCTCACGCGCTTGTCCTGGAGAGCCTCCATCAGACAAGACATCTCTGTTAAATGGAGGTGGAGTCAGATCGACACACGTTTAGAAACGTCACACAAGGTGTCTCAAATTGGCTTGTTGAGATTTCAGACACTCACGTCTGCCTCGGCCGGGGGTGATCGCCGCGCACTGGTGCTTCAGGTCCAAGGCGCAGGCTGTGTGCAAGACCGGATCGACGAAAATATCCGCTTTGCTCTCTTTGAGCATGTTCAAAATCTCCTAGACGGGGAAATGTACAGTGAGAATTGGTCAGAATGAAGAGGTTGCAATTAAAATAAAGCATTCCAGATACTGCATCATCATCATAACCATAAGGCACAATATCAAAACAAGTTGGGAAAAAAAAAAAAAAAAAAACAACCTAATGAAAATATTTACAAACTCTGAGTTCAGTGTGACCAAAGTTCAGATAGAAACAAGATGTATGAGGGCGAGTCCAAAAAAAAAAAAAAATCATCCACACTCCGGCTGTATAATTTATTTTACAAATGCATAATTTTTCGAAATCATCTCACTGCTTTTCTATACACATCTGTCGACAAGCCTTCCTATTCACTCATTCACAAATGTTTTTTGCTGAGCTGCGAGACACGAATGCACCGCTGTCATCAATATTTCATCGCAAGATCCTTGTAGGGCTGTTTTCAGGGGACCAAACCGGTGAAAGTCCGACAAAACGAGATCAGGACTACAGGGAGGACACTTTAACACTTCACAAACAAGGTTTTTGCAGAGTGTCAGAGACGGTGTGGCCAGAAGTGTGCGGATGTGCGTCGCCGTGGCAAGATCACATCATTCTTCCTGATGATGTTCCAATACTTCTGGCCCTTGAGATGAGAATCCCGGAAAATTTTAAACATTGATGAATTTTCCAGCTGATAGTTGACTTTTGAACTTTTCCTCAGTTGGAGATTGAGGATGTTTCTGTTCCAGACTCTCAGGCTCGTAGTGATGAATCTGTGTCTCGTCACCAGTAATGATTCTCTTTAGGAACCTTTACAAATTGTGTACGCGCATATCCGAATACTTCTGTTTACACACTTCAGTGAGTTGTTTAGACACCAGGTACACCGTCAGTCCACAAAAAAAAAAAAATTAAAAAGCACACTGCTCTCCTTTTGTGTTAATCCATGTTTGTTCACACCGCAGTTACAAATAAACTGATGTAACATGTTCACACCTTCACAGCAGTGACCGACCAACAGAAGTTATTATAATAACGGATAATTATAATGCGGATAATTTTTGACTCTCCCTTGTAGCATCGGCTTATGGTTGTATATTCAGTTTACAGTCTCAGCATTGCAGTGTATAAGGAGCTCGATAGAATTTTTTCCGCATGATTTGTTCTTTACCTTTTTGCAAGCGTCCTGCCTGAGCTTCAGCAGGTTGGTCTTCAGACATTCCTCCACTTGGCCTGTCTGTTCTTGGGCAGCGGCTTCCTCCGCACACAACTCCGTAATCTGCAGCACGCAACACCAAAGACAAGAGAGAGAGAGGCGGTGTGGTGAGGAATCGAGTTATTAATACAAAGTAAGATCAAGAGGACAAATCAGATCATGTTTTAACAAACAAACGTGATGAATGGACCTTCATGGATTTCAGTAGAACGATGTGAAGGTGCGCAAAAATAAATAAATAAATAAATGTTGCTAAAGACTAGGACGTGTGGATTCACTTTAAGGAATTTATCAGAACTGAATACTACTATTAACCGCTCGAAAAAATTTTGTTCGGGTTACAACAGAACTGTTGCAGTAGATCTATCATGAATTCCTTCCATAAACAAAGGCAACAAAACACTAAAAAGCAAGCTTTTGCCCGTGGTTGGAAATAAATCAACATTCAGGACGTCTAATGTTTAAATTAGAAAAATCGAGTACTGAATATTTCATTAAAATGTATTCAAATGTTTTTTTTTTTTTTAAAGTGCGATATTTCACACATTTCTTGTTTGCGCATTGCTATTTACATATAAAATGAGGACTAGGTGGCTCTTTGGAACCTGGACAATAAAGGCTGCTGTCAAACACACACACCATTTCATTTCACACTTCTTGTTTCTATCATACTGCTGCTGTCACACACACAAATATATATTTAATATATTCTATTTAATTAAAATATATTCTATTTAATAAATATAATCCTGAGTAACTTATATTTAATATATTTCTATTTTATTCTGAAACTTTAGCTTAATTATATTCTCTAGTGAGTGATTTTTTCTTTTTGTAGTGGAATCCTATTCTCTCTCATCTTTCCATTTTTACATCATTACATTTACGTTCACGTCATATCATACTGTGTATGGTTGTGCACACGACAAAATGTGAACGTGATTTGAATATGAGGCATGACAATTTTTTTAAAAAAACTTTTTAGGATCATGTGGAAACTGGCTATTTTTTCATGTAACTATGTACAGTAAGATGGTCCTGATCTCTTTCATCCTGGAAAAAAAAAAATTGGCTAATGGAGTTCTAGTGCTGATGTCTGTTGTATGGAGGCACCGGATGATCAGTCAGTGATTGGGTGTTATCTCGATTGGCCAAGACCAGTGATCATGACCAGTTTCCTGCTGACACACAAACGTTTGCACAATCATCTGTAGATTGTGGGTTCCAATCCCGGCTGATGAGTCTATGGAGCAGATGGGTCACACACTCAATCCGAGTGGCACTAAACAATCATCTGTGATTGTCTCCCGGCCCCTGCTGAGGCATGTGCACAACGGATAAAAGTACAAAAAGATGCTATTGGCAGCACATGTCTCAGAACAAACAGGGCACAAATACAACACGGTACAGTGGCAGTAAAAGTTCTGTTTGCTCCGTGATCACTAAATTACCTTCATTCAACTAATCATTACCAAACTAATATCAACTACACATTAACTTACTTATTAACTTTTTATTTATTCGGATCCTGTATACTATAGTTACGTTTCCCCTCGACACGGTTAAATTTCCCAGACCCATCTCTCCATGGTCCCTCCTCTTCCTCCACATTCCTTATATGCCAGTTCTTTCTATGGCTCACTGAAACCCTTTTGTTTCCCTGGATTTCTTTACAGCGTGAATGTATTTGGTGTCGTAGACTCTGGGAATATTTGAGTACATACAGGGATGTGGAAAAAGTATTTAATTTGAGTTTTCCCTTGACACTTTCACCATCGTCCTCGGCTTGCTCATCAGGGACAGTCTCATCATTTTGATTCATACAAATTCACATTTCATACAAACTTAAATTATTCTTTTGATTGTGTAAAGCTGCTTTTCGACAGTGTCAACTGTTAAAACCGATATACAAATAAAATTTAATTCAATTTTTTTTGCACATTTGTCTCACTTAAATAATTCAGATCATCAAACTAATATTATTAACCAGTGTAAATAAATACAAAATGCAGTTTTTAAATGATAATTTTATTTATTAAGGGGAAAAAAGCTCCAAATCTACCATAGCTGTCTGTGAAAAAGTAATGCCGCCCCCCCCCACATGTGCCAAAAAAAACATCTTGATTATCCCCAAGACTTTTGGGCAAATATTCTGTGAACCGACGAGAGTTTAACTCTTTGGAAGGTAAAAATCAACACAGCGTTTAATAAAAAAATAACATCATACCAACAGTCCCACGTGGTGGTGGTAGTGTGATGGTCTGGGGTTTGCTTTGCAGTTTCAGGACCTGGACGACTTTCCATAATTGACGGAATCATGAATTCTTCGCTCTACCACAAAATTCTGAAGGAGAACGGTCGAGTTTGTGACCTCAAGCTCAAGTGCACTTGGGTTACGCAGCAGGACAATGATCTGAAACACTCTTTTTAGCGATTCAGACGTTTTTGTTGAGCCATTCAAAGATTTTAATAAATAAGGTTTTGGAGTGGCCTAATCAAAGTCTAGACTTCAATCTAAATGACCATAAACTGGTTAAACTCTCCAATGTGGCTGAATTAAAACAATTCAGCAAAGAAGGGTGGGACAAAATTCCTCCCTAATGATGTGACGGACTCACTGCCAGTTGTTGCTGTTGATATTGGCACCTCCAGTTATTAGGTTTAAGAATTCATTCCCTTTCTTTCAAAGTGACATCTATTACAAAGTTCTGTTACTAAACCCCTCTGATTACAGAAACCTTCACACTACCACCTACATGTTTATTAAAAGGTCCTTTCATGACGCTTGTCTTCCACACAAATGCCTGCGCAAGTTGTGATAACGAACATCCAGTTATTGTAGAAAATACTTCTTCCCTGTCATTCCTCTTTTACGCGAATAAATCCCTTCGTAGCAGTCTGATAACAACGCGGCTTAACATTTTTACTCAGGATGAAGTAATGAAAAATCTGTCTCTTTATTGTGCCACATTTTTGAGGAGTAATGTAATGTAAGGTAATGTAATCTCTCCATACGCCAGAGCACAATGAGAGCTTTAACAGGTATTCGCTGGGCCTTTGTAGGATGACGGGAACGCGAGTGTCTCAAGGTGTCTAAAAGGCCCTTACTGTCTCCTCATTACTTCCACTCAGGCGGATCTCTTCATGGCAGCCGGGTGCTCGTTAACACACTTCACACTCGAGATAATTGGGGAAGCTACTTGCGGGGGGGGGCGGGGG
>JAQQZS010000037.1:28815662-28827279 GCA_030068045.1 Platyallabes tihoni
TGGCTGAAGCAGTTTGTTTGTTGTTTCAATTTATATGAATAATCAGCCTGTTCTAGTTTAAATGGAAATATATTATTCCATTATCCTCAGCAGTTTTTTCCTGAGGCTTTTTAATATTGTCCATATCGATATCGGAATTAAATCGTATCGACCAAAATTAAGAAATATATCGTGATATAAATTTTTGCCATATCGTCCAGCCCTACGCATACCCGAGGGAGGAATCGACCCTTCGACCCTGGAGGTGCGAGGTCACAGTGTTAACCACTGCGCTGCCATGCTGCTAAAATACTCAAGTAATCATGCAAAAAAACATATATTTTTTTTAAACCTACATGAGTGTATTAGTTTTGGAAAAGTCTCAAAAGCTGCCAGACACTTGCAAGTCAAATGCAAGACTTAATGATAAGAAAGATATTTCAGAATTATTATTTGGTTTGTTATTTTTTTTACTCCCAGATCACAAGAATGAGAAAACAGTGTCAGGGAGAATAAAGTGCTTGCTGGATAAAAACTAATGTAAAAAATTACAACGTGTATGTGATGTCCTGTTGCGGTTTAACTGTAGCTGCGTGCGGTGTCATGTCATGTCATGCGAGCATGTCGTAACCTCCTTATCGCAGCGATACAACAGTCTTTATTTTATCTAAATTGCAGTGAGTATGGTGAGATTCTCTAGGGCTGATGTTCATATGCGAAACTCACAGAGTCTCCAGTAGCTGTCGTCCGAAGGGGTGTCGAGCCCAAGGCGTGTCTGCGTCAGGATCGGGGTCGGGACACAGGTCGAGACTGGTGGCTGCAGAGGCCAAAGCCCAAACCTGCAACCCCAAGGAGAGATAGCATCTGCTTAAATATTAAGCGTGTCACTTCCTTGAATTAGCTGCAACACGAAAATAATCAACGTCAGGCTCCAGTATGATGCAATGCAGATATTATTTCCACAGATTGTCGTGTATTGCATTAACAGCACACACAAAGCGCTTTATTCTTACTTTCGTACCGGGACACGACATCACCCGGCTAAGGATTAGACAAAATCTATCAACTAACACAGGCACTGGAGAGTCCTTCCAACCAAGTTCCTTTTAAAAATCAGAAATGATGTATTCAAAATACTAGTGCACTACATTCTCGGCTACTCTTAAAGAATAAAATCAACACCTCCCAATTGATCATGTTCGATAATCCGGCAGCGCTAATGCGGCTTTACAGACCTTCGCTAAATCTCTGCGTCCGACCGTCAGCGCCGCGGCTGCGTTCTTCTGACACGTGTCCTGAATGTCGTTCATGTTTAATCTGAAAACAAAACAAAAAAACTCTTAAAAACACCAAGTCGATGTTGTTACAGTAGGTGAATAGCGTAATGTGTCCTGCTTACACGTAGGTCTCTCCGAGGGCTTTGTGAATAGGGAGGAGAAAGGAAATCTCCTGAATGATCACTTTACCCGGCAGTTTGATGGTTTTGTTGCTGTAGTCCGTTCCCTCTCGTTTCCCTTTCCAGCGCCGTGATTTCTGATGCAGGTTTTTACAAAAGAGACAAACGATCAGCACATCGATAATCAACTGACACTGACGAGGGGTTAGTGCGGAGATTAACGCTGACGTTACATTGAAATAAATTAAATCAGAATTAAGATCGTGATCGGGAAGACGCTGATCTGTAGCGCTGCGTCTTTTTTTGGACAACGTTAACATGTTGTGAAAGGGAGTCAAAAATTATCCGCGCTCCAGTTATATTAAAACTTCCGTCTTATCAGCGTTTTCCGTTTAAGGCTACTGCCCCCCGCCCCCCAGTCACTGCTGCGCGGGTGTGAACGTGTTGCATCAGTTCATTTGTAACTCCGGTGCGAACAATAAAAATGGATGCCCGGCACAGAAGAAGAGCAGCGTGCGGTGATTCGTTATGTTTTGTGGTCTGAGGGTGTACCTGGTGCCAAAACTACTTAAAGAAGAACGTAAACAGAAGCGTTTGGATATCTGCAAACAAAAGTGTAAAGTGAAAGTTTCTTAAAGAGAATCATTACTGGTGACGAGACACGGATTCATCACTACGAGTCTGGAACGGAAACATCCTCAATCTCCAACCGAGAAAAAGTTCAAAAGTCAACCATCAGCTGGAAAAATCATCAATGCTTACAGTTTTCTGGGATTCTCATCTCGAGGCCCAGAAGTATTGGAACATCCTCAGGAAAAAGTGAGACGCTTATTGAAGAGCTGATGCCTGAACTTCGGATTAAACTCAGAGGGCGTCGTGATCCTTTATGCCGATGCACGTCCGCACACACTGTCGACACTTCACCTTAAGGTGTTAAAGCGTCCTCCCTATAGTCCTGATCTCACTCCGTCAGACATTTACCTGTCCGGTCCCCTGAAAGCAGAACCACGAGGATGAAGATTCACTTCTGATGAAGAACTGAAGACAGCGGTGCACTCGTGTGACTTACAGCTCGGAATAAAACATTTGTAATAAGCGAATACGACAGACGGACAAAGTGTATTGAACATTATGTTGAAAGATTATGTATTTGTCTTTTCTAAAAGTGAATTAAAATTAGTTCTACTGCCAGAGTGCAGATCATTTTTGACTCACCCTCATACTTGTTAAAAATAAATAAATAAATAAATAAATTAGTAACATGACTCCTGGAGATCGACCTTTAAAAGTCTTTACACAGACTGCGAAAGTTTGATGATGGGTTTTTACTCAAGATAAAAAAAAAAAAACATTACGGTATCTTAATTTTGTTGTTGCTTGTCTTGATAAAGGAACAAATTGCAAAAATGTCACACACACACCTCCTTTACACACCAATTTCATTCTTCAATACGTGCTTTTCTACAGGGTGCACAAACTTTCGCACTCTGTACAGGTTAGTACGTAGAACAGATTGGTGCGATATTTCCGTATGATTATGAAACACCTGGTTGTAGGAGTCTCTCAAAAAAAAAAAAAAAAAAGGAGAGAGAAAGTAAGAGAGAGAATGATGATAAAAAGTGTTAACAGGGAGGGGGCTTGGGGTGGGGATGCGGGGGGAGGATGGAGGGTGTGAGATCAGTACCGGACAGTCAGCAATAGTCTGCACAGACCAGCGGCGATGGACAGACAGAGGCTTCTGATTGGTGTTTGGGATAAAACAGACCACGGCAACATGTGTAAAAGGGGGGACAGTCCATCACAACACAAAGGGAGTGAAAGAAAACAAAAACAAAAAGAAAGAAAAGAAGGATACAGTACAGAAAACAATGAGTGAACACACAGGTCAAGGCTACGGCAAGCAAAAGAAACAGAACTGGTACTTACTAGCTGACTAATCTCATCTTTTTATTAATGATATCTGACAATAATTACTAATTACACTGACTGGATGCCACGTTGCCAGATATTCTTGATAATTAATCCTCTTACCTCTTATAGAGCGTAACTATAATAATTTTGGATTGAGCTAGCTATGGAGCCTGCCTCACACTCACCCGCTCCTTGTAGTAGAAGGACGAGATGGACACTTGGTCTTTATCGGTGCGGGTTGGACTCCCGCTGTAGAGCCGCAGCGTGGACTGGGACTCGCTGCGCATTTTCATCGGCGTCATGAGACCGCTGTGATACGCAGACAACGCTGAAAGAGATCTGGAAGAAAAAAAACCCACTTATTCATTCATTTATCAACCCATGATGTCAACAAGAACACGATGAAAGCGTTTAAAGCTGAAGGATTACCTCGGCGTAGGTTCTGTAGGGGGGACGGTCCGATGCATGGACATAGGCCGAGTAAAATAAACTAAAGAGCCTGCAAAGATTTTTATTTTTTTTAAGTTGAAATTATATTAAATAGAAATTTGCTATAACAGGACAAAGCTCCAAATCACAGGTTATAGTTTATAGTTCACAGGTTATAGCGTACACAGGGACACAGTTATTATTCTGCACAATCAAAAGTCCCGGTTTGACCTGAACACCCCGTTAATACAATACAAGGCCTCACCTGTGCCGCAGAAGCGAGCACCCGATGTACGCGGGAAAGGGATATTAGCGTCCTGGTACGAGCCGTATGTGTTGGTGACACGAGGGAAGGCAGGAAGTGCAGGACTCACTGAGTTACTGAACACATGGGGATTGGTGCCATCCTCCTGCAGGGCACAAACAGCTCGTTATAAATACTATATAAAAACAGTTATGTAGAACTGTTATAGAATTTTGTTATTTAACTGAATCCAAACTTGCTTAAGGAAATAAAATGCTGTTTTGTTTTTTCTCGCCCTAACACAGCTGGAGTTGTGGCACTAACCGCGTCGGATTCGAGGCAGGACACCAGCTGCCTCACACACGGCTCCAGGCAGTTCTGATTCCTCTTCACTTTCTGAAGCGACGTGTCTGTCAAGATCTAAAAAAGGAAAAATGAAAAACACCAGATGACACCACAAACAATCTGTTTCAACTATTGATTTTAGAAAAAAGGTTGTAGCATGAAACTGATGATCAGAGAGAGAAATCATCAGTTTAACTGCCCCCATCCGCAACCAGTTTTATTAGTTTTTCACATAAGGCCAGGTAGGTTAAATATATGATAATAATAAATAAAATCACTTTTGACTCGGATTATCTTTGCATAATATTGAAATTAGAATTTTTGAAATTAGAATATATTGAAAAACTTTTTCACAGCACTGTATACACTTTTCTTAGGTATTACTGATGTTGAAATGTATTGTATATACTCCCCGACTTATGAACGAGTTCCATTCCGAGAGCGCGTTTGTAAGTCCAATTCGTTCTTAAGTCCAAAAAAGTGAGTCTTATACGCCTTTCACACGAATCTACAATGTAATGCATACCAATCCATTCGACTGAATCTTCGTCGCCTTTCCCCACACTGCCATCATGCGGCCAAAAACCATAACCGCAACGAATCTCACAGTGAAATTTAACACTGTTGTCTCTGCACCTTTAAATTGTGAGGGGAATCCCGGACGCCATTTTGTCTCAGAGCTGTTTTCCACTGTATTGGACTGTGAACTCTGTTTAGTTGAGGAATCTTCCAAAATTAGGATTATTCAACACTAGGACAGCTTTACAGGACAGACATTTTCTATCATTGTGACCCGGACTGAGTCAGTGAAACCGGTGAGGCCGAATCATTTCTCCCGCACCCCCAACACACACACACATACAATATACTGGACTTTAGACATTTTATATATTCACTTACACACTGAAAATATTGTATATAATTGTAAATATTGGTATCTAGTGCACTGCAGTGTCTATTTTTTGTACAATACACGTGAGCGAATTCCACGATTAAACCATAAGTAGAACCGCAGTCTGTTCGTATCTGCGGAAGTTTCTAACTCGAATGTTAGTAAGTCCGGGACTACCTGTACATACACAATTATAAATTTCTCATTTTTGGTGTTTAAGTATTATGATGTTCATTTTATATAAATACATTACAGATATTTCTTTTAAAAAGTAATTTTAGTAATATATCTATCTATTTAAGTAATAAAATATTATCATATAAAAATCCACATGACTGAATTTTAAAAATTCAAGATTTAAAATATTAAACATTTAAATTAATCATCTTTTCTTTAAATAACAAAACATGCTGTTGGTTGGTATTTAGTATAACATTTTGTTCTTCATTCTTTACTATTTAAATATTTCTATAATCTATATGCTCATGTGTGAAATACCCACAAATGGATTATAATTTTTATCCCTGGCAGCTCATTTTATCCGGTAAAAATCTGCGGTGCCATAAACAAGAGCATCCAGATGTACGGTACCTTCTGTATCTTGGTCTTCATGGAGCACGAGATGGAAGTCGGGGGGACAAACTGGAAAGATGGAGCAGCGTTGTTTGGATACTGTGCAGGAAACTTCACCACCAGCCTGACCTGGTTTGCACCGCAGTGAGCCGAGACGAAGCAGGTACGGTTCATGGCATCCATCTACACACACACACACACACACACACACACACACACACACACACACACAATAATAAAATGAATAATCAGCACCATGTTTCAGTATCAACACGGATTACATCAGTTTTCTGAAAGCAGGGAGTAGAGTTAGTCTTTACAAATTTATACCCAAGTTAATATTAATTTTCATTGATCACTGTACAGAAAGGTATCAATAGAAGTCCTGACCTCCACGTTGACGTTGCGGATCTGCAGGTTGACCAGTGAGAACTCCTGCTGCAGAGTCTGGGCGAGGCCGGCGGGGTCCTGCCTACCGCCGGACAACTCAATCTGACCTACACACGACATTGGTCAGGGTTGTTATTGTGTACTTATGATTTAAGAGTGCAGATATTAGATGATGTACTTCCCGTAGCGACAGAACCCTGACATGAATGCATAAGTGAAATGAAGCCTGTTTTAAAGAATAAACATTCAGGGTTTTGTTGCTGTAGAAAAAGTTGCTGCCTGCATGACCGTCTCATATTTTAGCGTCAGGGTCTGCTCACTACTCTCTCACTCGGTATTACATATTACGCCAACACGCATAGACATCTGGTCATTTGTCACTCGTATGTCGTTCTGCGCACAATTATTACTATTTTCACTGCCGTCACTCTGTCATAAATACAACTGAACATCACTGCATTTCACTGATTATTATTATTAAAATATTCATTCTTTTTAATTATTAATCATGCATTTAAACTCTAAAACTCAAGTAAACACAAAATGCAGTACATAAAAGTTGTTTTCATTTATTAAAGGGAAAAACATTGATGTATAAACCTACCTGGCCCTATTTGAAAAAGTAATTCCCCCCCCCCCCCACCCCCCCCCCCTAAAAAAAAAAAGGATTTGGCACAAGTTATATCACAAACATTTTTTTGTGTTGCTCAGTTGTTTTGATAAATGTGTAGCAAAATGTGTACCACCTGTCACATGATTTTGTTGAACTTCGCATCAGATATGCAGCTTAGCGGCAGAAATAACCTACGCCAGCAGGTATGTCTCAAGTCCTGAACTGACCTCATACTCATCTTCTATTCCGCTTTATCCTGACTTCAGGGTCACAGGGACCTGGAGCCTATTCCAGGAGGCTTAGGGCACGAGGCAGGGTACATACATGCTGGACAGGGTGCCAATTCATCGCGCACACACACATACAGTACACACACTCATTCACACACTATGGGCAATTTGGGAACACCAATTAGCCTAACCTACATATCTTTGGACTGTGGGAGGAAACCCACCAAGCACGGGGAGAACATGCAAACTCCATGCACGTAGAGACGGGAATCGAACCTGGCTGGGAATCGAACCCAGACTCTGGAGGTGCAAGGCGACAGTCCTAACCACTACACCACCGTGCCACCCTGAACTGACCTAATATTTATTTATTTATATAAGTTCCTAAAATCATAATGCATCATCATGTCTAGTTGTGGATTTGTGGATTATCTTAAAAACACATAATATTGGATGAATATATAGTTTGCATTAAATCCAATTCAATTCCAGCAGCAATCCCTTTTTGTTTAGGTTGGTATTATGGGAGTTGGGGGCACCAACTGCCCCAGGGCCAGATCTGTAATGGAAGACTTTCCTGCAATGGAAGGATAGTAAGACAAATGTGTGATGGTGAAGGAGAAAGAGAGATATACAGTATATCCCAGCTCAACATGATGACATGTTAGATTAAGAACAGACTGTAAACTCATTAAGGAAGAAGAGGAGGGACAGGTGGGATCGCACACATGACAAGTTAATGAAGGTCATGTGGATCATTTAAAAGGTCAAACAACAGTAAAACAAGGTGACTGAAGAGATTTACGTGTTCATTGCAGGGGTGTAGTACAGTAGGGTGTGACACACTCTAGGCTTTTCACCAGCAAATCTTGGCTGTGTGCTTTGGAATATTTATGTTCAGAAACAGAATTAAAGTCATGCATGGGCGTGGATGATCCAGTGATGTGTCAAGGTAAACAAATGGACCTGAACCATTCGATTCAAATTCTAAGATTTAAAATGAGGCGTTTCTGTTTTAGATGACTCACAGTGGCTGTAGATAACAAGCTAGAAAAGAAAAAAGATTGCTCAAGCAGTGCTGGGCGACACAATCTCAAATCAGTACCATGATTAATGAATGATTAAATTTCTAGTAAAGCTTACTAGCCTGTGTGCTAACTGTAAAAGCCAAACGTTATCAGCTAAATAGTTATGCAGCGTTAAATAAGCTTAAGGGCTATATCTGTACTAACTAAAGATACCATAGGTAACTTAGCTAGCTAGCTATATCGCTTAGCCACTCTAGTTTAACCTTTTCTATCACTATATTGTCCAGACTCCTGACACAGTACATGTAAGATGCTTTTCAAGATTCCAAATACATTCCAAGGTGCGCATTCCACGTCAAGCTTACGGATTACTACAATCCTTTAGCTTGATCTTCTGCCCAAATTGGCCATTATGGTGAGTCTTTGGAGAGTTTGTTTGTGCTAAGGGCTGGTTCAAGTCTTGGTACGAGTGAGTGAGTGTGAAAGGAAAAAACGTGTGGTCTAAGGCTTTCTGAGCTCTTGTTGCAAACAATTCTCTTATCCCAGTAAACACAGAGAGGAATCCGTGGCTCTATCCCGATTCCGATCACTCAGCAAAGGGCACATGCATCTTGTTAGTCACGAGGCATTGAATGTGCCTAAGCCCAAGCCGTACACAGGCACACAGTCTCCCCTTTCGTACTTTCTTTCTTTCTTTCTCTAATGATTTCCATCTGTTTCTCTGATCGGTGTTGTGGCGGTCTGGCATGTATATTGTGGCCGGGCTCTGACTGCAAGGAGCTTGGTGTGTGGCGGGTGGAGAGGAACTGACGTGCAGGAACACTCGGCCAGGAGAGATGACATTCTAATAGAAATACAAACAAGAATGCAGGAGATGGTGGGAGTTTGAGTAAGATGTTTGGACTTACAAGATCTACATTGTTGTCCAAAGGTCATCGACGTTCATTCATGTTTTTTCTTGTCTGTTCCTCCCAAGCAGGAGAAAAGGGGAAAGGGGCTGTTTAGCATTTTGCATGGATTGCAAGTTTGTGTATGCAAAATGCACCTTATTCGTCAAATTTGATCATAGAACAAGTGTACGCAGATTTCACTGACAGTTCTCTTACTCAGCAGTTCCACCTTTGCTGTATCTGTATGATTAAACGTATGTATGGTCAGTGTTCGCACTTCCGAACACAATACAGTATTTTAACTTCCTGAAAAATGTTTAACGCAATGTAGGCTAATCTGTAAGCAAGAACGTGTAGATGTAGGATCTTTATGAGCTCTTTAGGTTTTTAAATAATTAAGTAATAGGTGCATTTTAAACCAATAAAATTCAATTTGTTTAATAGATATTCCCACAATGCACCTCTTTGGAGATTCAGGTGTATGTTTAGATCTCTATTCTGTGATAATGACAAAAGAAAAGAATTTACATACATGGTGAGAAACAGCAATTAGGGATAGCATTGATCAGAGTGACACTAGCCAATCATGGGCATCTAACATTTTGGGCATCTAACAGAGACATGGGTCAATTTGCTACAACTAAAATTAGGATAAATTCTGGGAAAAAGCCACAAAATATAATAATAAAAAAATGAAAATACTTGCTACCACAAAACCTAGTTAGGCCACTCGCTAATAACTTTTCTAGTCATGCCAGTTCCTCGTTATCTTCAGAGGTAGAAACCCAAATTCCTGTGCTGCAATCAATCTGTCATAAAGTTTCAGCTTGAAACAGTCATGGATTTCTAAAGATGTTTGTTCTGTGAGAATAGCGAGTTAAGTTTTGGCAGCTTGATAGCTATTCACATTCATACTTAAAGGATCTATCAAAATAAGATCCTCTGCTTACTGGAGAAACCAAGAGCGACTACAGGCTCCAGAGATTAGGACAAGCGGGCAGACTAATTGTTGTAATGTGAACACACAATTCACCGCTCATTTGCGATCAAAACAAAAGAATTAGTCATCGTCCAAGCATCACAATCCAGAACTTCTTGGTCTCTTTTTGTTTGTGCGTGATCTTTCAAGTTAATTCAGCCTGGCTCTGATTGTGGCCTGTTATGCTCCAGTGACGAAAGCCATGGCCTGCTGTTTCTTTTGCTGTGTCCTTTTTTTTTGGGATGTCATGCCCCATTTGAAGTCTCAAGCTGTTTGAGCTTGAGATTCCCTTCCAGGATGAGAAGTGGTATAAAGGGCGTATGATCCTTAGGAAAGAAGTTTGCACAAGGTTTGCAAAAAATAAAAAATAAAAAAAGTGAAATATCTTGGATAAAAATATAACTTAAGATAATAAATTGAAGATCTTTTACTTTCTGTTATTTTTGCATGATAGTTACAGCTTCCTGCCATAAATAAGACTGAGTGAGTCATGGCATCTTCTAAAGCCAGACTGGTCTTACGCTATATGTATCTGACAGCCTGGATTTGTTTAACATTGATCATGACGAGCACAGCATACCAGACTATATAGTTCTGCCCTTAATTGGAGGTATGATACAAAAGGAGTTGTTCCTTTCGATGCTAACCAATGATCCTCTGTCCTGAGCTTCAAGGCCACGGCGCAGAGACTTCACGAGAGCTTATGTGTCTTAGCTTTACCAAGACAAGCGTGCTCACACGATACATTGTCTTGTCGTCATGCTGTTTCTCCATGAGAGTAACATGGTATCTTTTAAAGTCCTGTTGTAAGTCATTAAGAACAGGTCAACATAGCCATGTAAGGAGAGAGTGCGAGAAAGAGTTCATGTGACAGTGGAGGCTATAAAGGAGGACAAATGGGCCAGAGATTTTCGCTAATAAAGAGGGAGTGCGGAGTACGAGTGGGAGAAACTATTGGATGCCTGCCTCCCTACACGTCCACACTCTCGTCTTATTTATTGGTATCTATATCAATTACTGACATGGGAGTTACAGCAAGAAAAACATCACTTGTGTTTACGCTTTTTGAGCAAAGTCACTAAGCTCTGTTATCTCCTCTTTGCTTTCGATAACCAACATGGTGGGTTTTCCGTTCTTCTTGGTCCCATTTGGAGTTGAAACGACTTCAGGGTTTTCTGTCCAGTACATGTGCGTTCCAGTGATAAGCACTAGACGGATCCTGTGTATATTAGAGACAGACTAAGACCATTATTGCACTTAAATGATGAGTATAGTTGCCATATTGCACATGGTCAGAGTTTACATTCTTTGTGGATGTAAGTCAAGATGTCTGGTTGAATTAGGACTAACTGGAATTAACAAGGATTAGCCAGACAAACAAACCTGGAAGATGTTTTGCCACATATCTGTGTGCCAGATCAGCTCTAATGAGGTTATCAATATTGGTTGAACGGAAGCTATTTTTTTCTATCTCATATGAGCCAAACGTTCAGTAAACCAGTCTAGATCCCTGGAAACGGGTACTTCTATTATAATTCATAGGCAACTTTGTAATAACACATGCACATGGCAACCTAAGCTAACTACAATCTGTTACAGACTGTCGATACACTAATCAAAACCTGAATCACTACAGTCTAGGGGTGGGTGATATACCGGTATACACGGTTAACCGGTAGAAATTTGTCAACCGGTAGAGATTTTGGTCTATCGTCTTA
>JAQQZS010000037.1:28838322-28849454 GCA_030068045.1 Platyallabes tihoni
CACGCTCAACACCGCTGCGCAGGGGTGGGGGGGGGGGGGAGTCCTGTACCTGACCGGCTCTGAACTCCACCACCCCATTCTCGCTGCTCCACCGGGCCGCCATCTTTCTGCGTCGGCAACATCAACACATGACGTCAGGTGAACTCGCGAGGGCGGTCTCGCGAGAACTCCGCGCGCTCTCTTTCCCCTTCCATCGCTTTGGTCCAGATCTCGCGAGATTTCGAGCACACGCGTTGAAGATGGCGGCCACCGCGGTGCAGCATGTCGTAGCCGACGCGGGGGCTTTTCTAAAGCGCGCGGCTCTGCATGTAAGTTCTGGCGGTTCACATTGAAACAATGTATCGTCTTGTCACGTTTAACGGTTTTTATTTGATGTATATAGAGAGAGTTATAACATAATAACATCTCGTAGTGTAACAGTGATGAACCTGGCTTTATGCTGTGCTCCAGGTTAATAAACACTGTGTGTGTGTGTGTGTGTGTGTGTGTGTGTGTGTGTGTTTAGAGGGTTGTATACACTCCTGGTGGTTTAATAACATTAAACACTTAATGAGTGATGTGAAACATGATTTTCTTTACTGTCACTTTATCAGTTTACACTGGATGCTCTGTATTACAGTGTAGTATGGCAATAATCATACAGTAAGCAGTCATGTACACTAATTTAACCTTACAGAAAGGAAACTAATCAACGATGAGGTCTTTAAGTGCTTCATAAAAATGTCACATCTATAACATAACACATCATGCCATCTGTTTCTATCTGGCGGTGTCGGTGGGTTTCTCGCCTGGCATGCGGAAGGCCCGGGTTCGATTCCCAACCTGATTCCAAACCCCAGCCACTGGATACAGAGCCTCTTCCGAGCTCGGATAAAACAGGACGGGCATCCGGTGTAAAATCTGTGCCAAGTTGTGTGGCTGTGGGTTATAGCTGTGGGTTACTGATTGGAAGGTCAGGGGTTCGAGCCCAGCACCGCCAAGTTGCCACTGTTGATCCCTTGAGCTTGATCTGCTCCAGGGACGCTGTATCCTAGCTGACTCTGCTCTGGGATCTGACCCCAGCTTCCTAACTGCGATATATTTGCTGTAAGGTACATCTGTGACAAATAAGTGAATCTTAAGTTGTGTGTAGACTGGTTGGTCCGCTGTGTTGACTCCTTGATGGGAGCTACATATATATTACATACAGCGGTACCTTGGCATATGTATTTAATCCATTCGAGAGGCAAAGTTTCGTATTGCAAAACGTATTTTCCTGTAACCCGAAAAATTTTACAGACATTACCAATCTCCAACACTATAATCATATTTTTGCATATAAAGACAATCAAAACATTTAGAAAATACATGTAAATTAAGTAAAATATACAAACCTCACTTAATCTTCATTTATGATTCCTCTTGGCACTGGCTGCTTTAAAAACCAAACTGAATGCGTCTCCCTTTTCTTCTTGGTACCGTCCTTGCTAAAATTCTTGGTACCCATAGTGCTATGTCCTACACAAATGACAAAAGCTTTGCTAAAAAATTGTTCACAGCTCCCAGGCTCGGTTCGTTGCTCGCATGCCGGAAATACTTTGAATGCTGAGGCAAATTTCTGTTCCTTAGGGGAAGAATTCGTGAGACGGAGCGCTCGCATGCTGAGGTACTGCTGTAGTCGCATTTCATCTTGTTCAACGTTTGCAAAAAGGAGTTAATATAGGTTTTGTTAGCTTTTGTTCTTCTAAGGTTTTTTCCCCCCCAAACATCCAGGGATTTTGGAAGTCTTGAAACACTCAAAAATTCATGAAAATCAGCACACAGGTTGGAATCTGCTGCCATTAGGTTGCCATGGCGCAAGTGCTTGGGCCCGATTATCGTTGCTTGCAACTATATTTTTGTCTCCCAAAATATTATTAGCCGGACTTTCTCTTCAATCAGTCAGTAAGTCTCGGTACATCATTCCTTTTCATTTAAGTCATCTGGAGGTTTTATTCTATTTTCAACTAGTCTTTCTAAGTCTTTGGTTTCAGTCAATATGAAACCAAACAAGGCGTCTTTGTAACTCTTTGATTTAAATCCAGAAATCTTAGTAAGTCGTCTTCTTTAATCAAGTCTTTCTAAGTCTTTGGTTTTAATCGGCAAGTCTTTGTAAGTTTTTGTAACTTGTTGTGTTCAATCAACAAGGCGTGTTCAGACTTAGAAAGATTTGTGAAGAATTACAAAGAAACGATGCTTGAAGACAGACTTACGAAGACCAAAGATTTGCCATTTATTGCCTCTCAGTCCACAGCGGTCCAGATAAACGTGTAATAAAGTGTTAGATAATCGTAAGAATGAGTTAACGTAAACCTAAAGTGATTTGTCACTTGTTCAAGTTGCTGTTGTAGAAAATTAATCAACACCTTCTGTCCAGTGCTGTAATAAGAGCTTCGTGTCTCTATGCCTTCTTCTCATTTTAGGAAATCGGGACGAATATCTACACACTAAAAGATGTCGTCAACGAAATTCGGGACAAACAGACGAAGAAGAGTTTGGCGTTTTTACCCTACAAACTCAACTACAAGGAGCCGTTTCCAGAACACGTCCGGTTCGGTGAGTGAATCGCGTCAGGGCCTCGTACTCCAGTTCAGTGAGCTTCAGTTTATTTAATCTAATAAGTTTTTTGTTTGTTTGTTTGTTTGTTTGTTATTTCCAGTGACTGAGTTTGCGAAAAAGACGGGAGATTATCCCAGCCTTTCAGCTACAGACATTAAGGTCGTGGCTCTGACCTATCAGCTGGAGCTGGAGACCGGTGGAGCTGCTCACTTGAAGAAGGAACCAGCAGTGAAGGTATCCATAGTGAAATTAGATTTTTATTTTTATTTTTTCAAGATAAAGAGGAAAAAAACTGTTCCTGTATACAGGGTCATGGGGGCGGCCTGGAGCCTTTCCCAAAGAGACTTGGGGCACAACGCGATCCCTAATTAAGTTTGTATTTTATATGCACTTTTCGTGCATTTTAGGTAGAAGTCCGCAGCACGCAGAGACACCCAGAGGCTCCAGTTAATATCGCTGGATTCCACCTTCCTCCTAAGGTATAAATTTGATTTATATAAACTTTAAATTGAAAAAAGAAGTTACTTCCTTCGAGGCCATACTTTTTAAAAATTATTTTATTCTATTGTTTTATTTATCTATTTTTCTACCTTTGGGAAAGTACTGTAGTTTTTCTTAAGTAGCTTTTTTACTTATTTGTTATTATTACAAACCAGAAATCGTCAGCCGTCTCGGCGACTGACGTTCATCAGCCTGCAGCGTCACATGACCATCCGGCTCCCGAGAGCTCCGAGTTTAACAGCTTCCTGTTCTGGAGAGACCCCGTGCCCCGGATCGACGATGACTTGCTCAAGCTGCTGGTGTGTCCTTGATTCTTGTAAGACTCTATCTTTTTCCAGCTCATTACAAGTTGGTGAAATAACAGTCAGGTTTCTCCCTGTAACAGGAATCCTCAGGCAGCGATGGTCACGCCGATGCCGTGTCACGTGAGCCTCAGACTGCTGAAGTCTCGGAGTTTAACAGCTTCCAGTTTTGGAGAGATCCCGTACCGAGCATCGATGAGGATTTACTAAAGCTGGTGGTGAGTGTAAAGAAGCAAATGCTGAAAGTTTGTAACGTCTGTGATTTCACGGGGAATTGGCACCAAACTGGGGTGGGGGGAATGGAGGTGAATTTAACTTTCAACCAGAGAAAACACAGGGTAGTCCCTGACTTAGGAACAAGTTCCGTTCCGGGGGCATGTTCATAAGTCGGATTTGTTCTTAAGTCAGACAAAGTGAATCTCGACGCCTTTAACATGAATATACAATGGAAAGCATACCAGTCCACTCAACTAAATCTGTCCCCTTTCCCCACACTGCCATCATGTGGCCAAAAACCATTATTGCGCCTAAGGAAATGAATCTCGCACGAAAGTAACAGTATTGTCTCTGCGACTTTAAATCGCGAGGGGAATCCTGGATGGCATTTTGTCTCAGAGCTGTTTTCTATTTTTTGTACGATGCACGTGAGCTACTTCGGCGATTAAACCGCGGTCCGTTCTAGCTAGTTTAGTTTTTCTGTTAATTTATGTTGTAATTTATGTTGCATGTAGCACCTTGGTCCTGGAGGAACGTTGTTTCGTTTCACTGTGTACTAACTGTATATGGTTGAAGTGACAATAAAGCCAACTTGAACTTGATCTGTGGAAATTTGTAACTCGAATGTTTGTAAGTCAGGCGCTACACATATTTGAGTGATCTGTGAAACCCAACACGCAGAGCATCTTGGACACAACAAATCGCTTTGCATTGAGGGTGTACAAACTTTTGCCTTTAGACATGTACATATCTTATTCTTTAATTGAAAACGGCACCCTGTTGCAGGACGTCACTGAGAAAGTGCAGCAAGTGGATCTGACGTGTCCATGCGCTGAAAACGGTGACCACAGGGACGGAGTGGAAGACGAGGATGAAGAGGACGAAGAAGAGGACGAGGACGGAGGTGGCTGGATCACTCCCAGTAACATAAAGCAGATCCAGATGGACGCCGGTGAATGCCGTCCGTCGGAGAATGTCACCGTGGGCTGCGTGACCACCGACTTTGCGATGCAGGTGAGGAAGTTGCACGTGAGACGGTACTTGGACACGTTCGCAGTGACACGTGGGGTTTCCTTAATTGTAAAAGTGACTGATTAGAGCTGTTAAAGGTGGCTTAGGGTAAGAGTTTTGAGTAAGATTAAGTCTTTAAAACTAAGTTGAGTTTTATTTGAATGATCTTAACTCATTGAGCCCACGCCCCCGTTCCCGCCCATGCTCACATAGATCCGCCCTTAGGATATATTGTAGCCCATAGAGTCTATAAAATGACCGACAGGAGGCGTGGCCAATCCCAAACGGGTTTAATAAACTCCTGCAAGTCCATAGCTTAATCAGTGTTCTTCGACATCTCATCCAAGTTGTGTTGACAAATCAGGAATAAAGTGTTTGTTTTAAGGTTTGTTTGTTTTCCTTGCAGAACGTGCTCATTCAGATCGGCCTGAACGTGCTGTCGGTGAACGGCATGCTCATCAAACACACCAGAAACTACGTCCTCCGCTGCCACGCCTGCTTCAAGTGAGAATGGAATTCTGAGTTATTGTTATACTGCTTGTGTGTACAATGTAAAGTTATACAATGTAATGAGCATGATTTCTGTGTATTTTATGAACAAACATTTTTTCCTATCACTTTTTCCATCTCCTGCCAGGACTACGACGAACATGAACAAATCTTTCTGTCCACACTGCGGCAATGACACGCTGAAGAAGGTGGCGGTGACGCTGAGTGAAGACGGCAGCATGCAGATGCACTTCTCCAGAAACCCCAAAGTGCTCAATCCTAAAGGAAAGAGGGTACGGGTTCATCTTACGTTCCTCTACAGGTCGCCGGTTTAGGGGCGACGTAGACGTTCATGAACACTAAGAAAGCATGACATTAGATTGGAGTTTGATTAACTTATGAACGTAAAAGGGATCCACAGGAAGTGTGTTTAAGACAGTCTCACTGTTATTTAATGGTCATTACACCGTTATAGTTACACCAATCACTTATTCACAATTATGAGCTCATTACAGGTAGTCCTCGACTTAGGAACAAGTTCCGTTCTGGGAGCATGTTCGTAAGTCGGATTTGTTCTTAAGTCCGACAAAGTGAGTCTTATATGCCTTTGACACGAATATACAATGTAAAGCATACCAATCCACTTGTCTAAATCTGTTCCCTTTTCTCCCACACTGCCATCATGTGGCCAAAAACCATAATCGCGCCTAAGGAAATTAATCTCACAGTAAAATGTGACGGTGTCTCTGTTTCCCTGAGCCTTTAAAGGCATTTTGTCTCGACTTGTTTTCCACTGTATTGGACTGTGAACTCTGTCTCGTTGAGGATTTTCCTGAAATTAGGATTATTCACCATCGGGACGGTTTTACAGGACAGCCGTTTTCGTGCACCCGGACTGATTCCTTGAAACCAGTGATGCCAACTCACATGCAATATACCCGACTTTAGACATTTTATACATTCACTTACACGCTGAAAATATTGTATATAATTGTAAATATTGGTATCAGTGTCTATTTTTTGTATAATACACGTGAGCTCTGTCCGTTCGTATCTGCGAATGTTTGTGTAAGTCGGGGACTACTTGTATATAGAACATATTTAACTGTGTTTGTTTCAGTACATTTTTCTTTCTTTTTCTCCCAGTACGCCATTCCTCTCCCACAAGGCGGTAAACACTCGAGCAACCCACACCTGGTGGATGATCAGCGTTTCCCTCAGCAGCGGCTCTCTCGTAAAGCGCGGGCGAAGACGGACGTGTTCGACCCGGACTACCTGGCCGGCAACTCTCCATTCGCCGAGCACGACATTTACAGCCGGGCGGCGAGTTTACACCTGCGGGACGCTCAGTGCGGAGGAGGGAAACGACGCACCAACCCAAACGCCTCCCGCAAGAAATTCGTGAAGCGGAAGTGAATCGAGAGGCAGCGACTCGACTAACTGACTGAGACAGGAAAAAATAAATAAACCGTTACTATGAAAAGGTGGAAACAAGTTGAACACAACAGGATTAGGTTTGCACAGATACTGATATCGGTTACACACCAACATATTTATGTGATACATCAGGGTCACAACTGAATATCAAGCTGTCCGAGCGTCACATGGTGTTTAATCAGTGAATGTAAACTAATTAAACCCTTGATTGTTTAATATTATGATTTCAGTATTGCAAAAAAAAAAAAAAAAAAAAAACCTTTTAGGGATTAAGAAGATAACCTGAAACTTGTATTTTTCCTGTTGTGCGTGTAGTAAATTTAATAAAATGTGCTATTTAAAATTTCCTGAATCTCGTCAGCCCTATGAATAATAAACTGTCTGACACACTTGTGTAAGTTACACATACATTATTTAATCACACCTCTGTGCAAAGATTAGATCCGTACTCAATCAACAGAGTTTAAAAGGTGCAAAACACAGCAGATCAGATCATTTATACAATCTATTATTAAACAGGAAGCGGCTGTAGTGATGCGTCGGGGCGATCTGTGCTGGTCTCTGTCCGGTCGCTCTGCTCCGCGTCGTGTGTCGTGGCTTGTTCCGAATTCTCTACACGTTCAGGCTGACGCTCCAGGTCTGCTTCAGCTTCTTGAGATTCCACCTTCTCTGAGATTAATACCTCGACTGGAGCTTGTGTAGTAGACAGGGCGCTGAGCTCGACCGACAGATCGAGCGCCGGAGACACGGGTTCTCTCTGAGGCAGGACGAAGGACAGAGGCTCCAGCACGGCGTTCACGTCGATGCACCCGACGCTGCCGTGTTTGTGAACCTGGGTCGGGGGAACACCTGGGAACAAACGTGAAGAGCGTGGTGAGGGGTTAAATTATATGTGTAAATTATATAATTATAAATATATATCGATGTTAGTGCTGTTATAGCGATTTATATATATTTGTCACACTTACATGATCAAACTAATTTTATTATTACAAAGATAACCTGAGTAAAGTTTTTAAATGACGGTTTTGTTTATTAAAGGGGAAACCTGTCCAAATCGATCTGCTGCTATGTGAAAAACTAATTGGAAACCCGTGGTAAATCATGAATGAACTGTATTTTTTTTTTTTGGAAAGCTGAGGTAAATTTCACTCGCCACACCCAGGCCTGATTACTGCCAGAACTGTTGAATCAAGAAATCAAAGTGAAGCACGCTAAAAGATCTCAAAAAGCAACTAAAGAAATTCAAAAACAATTGAGAAACCAAGTCGTTGACATGCATCAGTCTGGAAAGGCTATGAAAACTTAAAGTGCATTTTGTATTTACTCAGGTTGACTTTGTGATATTCAAATCTGTTTGATGATTTCAATCATTTAAGTGTGATAAATATGCAAAAAAATAAAATAAAGGGTAAAAATCAGGAAGGGGGCAAATACTTTTTCACAGCACCATTAAAAAAAAAAAAAAAAAAAAAAAACATACCACCATGCTATTATAGGACAATAATCAACACAGGCATTACACCCCACTGTTGTTGTTTTCCTTTAATAGCCACCACATTCCAATGCATTCCCGTTAAAAAAAAAAAAAAAATGCACACAGTTCAAGTCATGAAGCGACTCTAGGAATAAAACACTACGATATTGAATCGGTCAGAGCCGAACCCTGGTGTTTACCGAGGATCTGCGCGAGCTGTGCGGGCGGGAACAGGACCCGGAGACTCCGGTTCAGGAACGGCACCATGTCCTCGGCGAAGGCGCAGCAGAACTGGACGAAGAGGTCGCGCTCGCGGCTGCTGAACGCCGACTCCTCCGCTCGGTGGAAAACCAGGATCAGTTTGGTCACCTGAGTGTGAGAGAGGGAAAGAGAGCCGCGTTTACGTGGCTGCAAGACATGACATGAAGGAAATGGAAACGTAAGATGAGAAGCGTTAAGAGTGGTGAGGTCACTGAGAGTAATTGTGCTAAAAGATGTATAAAAGGTTCACAACAATAAATCAAAACTGAAGATAATGTGAGTGGTGCTTGATAAAAGAACTCTGAGCCTTTTATAAGGACAGTCTACGGGATCAGTTGCTAACGTGTTCTAAAGTGGTTGCTAGGGCGTGGCTTGACAGCTTCACAGTGATCCTGAGTCTGATTGGTTTAATGAGGTTAAGATGCAAAACAAATCCAATCAGCATCGTCAGGATGAAACTAAACTATATGTGAGAACGTGATACCTTCCCAAGAGCCTCCTCGATACATCTGGCGACATCTTCAGCCAAACCGATGGGGCAGCACAGTCGCAGGTCATTAAAGGCAGTTAGGATGTTGTTCAGGAAGCACGCTAACGGAGGAAAGTCCAACAGACCCATCGGGGGCTGCAGAGTCCCGGGCTGCTCGCCGGGCGCCACAACCGGGACGGCGTTCCCAAGCACCGACGGCAGAGAGATGAGCGTATACAGGTTCATGTCCTCTTTGAATTTGTCCACGGCTTCTCGAACGGCTTTGCCGAACATCTCCATCGCGACGCGCTGGAACAAGGGGGCGAGCTGGCCGCGGAAATCCGTGCCCACGCGGCTGAAAGACAAGCCGAAATACATGCACTGGCCGAGCAGGGAGTCCAGACGGCTCCCGACGCCGCGCTCGAGGTCCCGTTCCAGCGTCTCGAGGAAGTGCGCGATCTGCTGCACCACCCAGCCGTGGAAAATGGTGCCCTCGTTGACGGCGTGCTCGGCGGGGGGCAGCAGCGGGTCCTCGTCCGAGAAGATGGCGCGGTACTGAGTGATGATGTCGAACAGGTGCACTCGGCAGGCCTCGACGGTTTTGGTGATGTGAGTGTACGGGTCTTCGTCGGGTACGGCGGCGAGGACGGAGCGCAGCCAGGTCCCGCGCGCCTGCAGGAACTTGACGCGCAGCTCCGCCTCGGTGAAGATGTCCATCCGGCGCAGGTAGCCGATCACGCGCAGGCACACGGGGAGCTGGGAGTTACTGCGCAGCTGCTGGAGCAGCTGGTTCAGCATGAGCTGGGCCGACTGACGCACCTCGTTCACGATGCCCTGGCGAGACAAAAATAAAAAAAACAAAAACCTCAGGTCTGTTCTCAAACTTCTTGTAACTCCTTATTCATCTTCTAACTCGATGGCGTGACCTGCATCTCCGTACCTGGATTACAGGAAGCGACGAGTGCTTTTTCTCCAGCCTCTTGACGTACGCGGCGAGCTCCAGCGCTTCCTCGTAGTAGCCGTTACGGACGCAGGTGTCCATCAGCTGCGGGATTTCCAGAATCTCCAGGATCTCGGTGTGACGATTCAGCGTCAGGCTGTTCATCCGCCGACTCGCCCCGATCTCTTCTGCTTCCTTCACAAAGCCTCTATTACAGAGAAATAATACGATAAGTTACGATTTTATGACAAAAATATTATAGTAACTTCTGTCGAAAATCTACAGTACTGAGATGAACAATTACCCAATTAAACAGGGTTTAATGTCACAGCTTTTCCGAACTACAGGTAGTCCCTCCCTGACTTAATAACCAGTTTCCGTTCCGGGAGCATTAGTGAGTCTTATACGCCTTTGTATACGCCATGAATATACAATGTAAAACATACCATTGTATAAACATACCATTACATTGTATATAATTGTAAATGTTGTTATCTGGTGCACTGCAGTGTTTTATTTATTGTTTTGTTCAATACATGTGAGCTACACCTGTGATTTGTTCGCATCTACAAAATGTTCATAAGAACCGGGTCTGTTTGTATCTGCGGAAATTCATAACTCGAATTGTTCCTAAGTCGGAGACTACCTGTAATTAAATAGTTTCATGTGTGGTACAATAGGAATGACTTATTACACTGCACTTTTTACATTTACATTTAATTAACCATTGAACTTTTCTCATCAAATCAGCACTCAGGGGTATTGTGATATCATGATAATATCGTGATAATGTCGTATCAGAGGGCGATTCCCATCCATAATGTTTACAGTTTTCTGGGATTCCGGGATGTTCTACTGGAACATTATCAGGAAAGACGTTCATCGATGGACATCACTCGTTACAGTGAGACGCTTATTGAAGAGCTGAAGCCTGAATATCGGATTTACCGCAGAGGACTGATGTCCGAGGGGGTCGTGCGCTTGTTTGACGATGCATGTCCGCACACGTCCGACTTGGACTTAGTTGATTTTGAGGAGTTAAAGCATCCTGATCAACTGTTCGGTTCCTCTGAAATCAGGACGAAGATTCACTTCTGATGAAGAAGTGACGACAGCGGTGCATCTGTGGGTCACAGTTCAGCCTAAAACACTTTTCAATAAGCGAATACGAACACTTGTTGTATAAAGTGTGTTTTACAGTAAGGAGACTTACTGTGTGTCTAAACATGATGAGGTTTTTTTCTCTTGACTAAAAGTGAATGAAGTTTAATCTCGAGATGACCGTATCAAAACTCCACCACACGCTCGCGCGCACACCTGCATTTCTCCCCGAACCCCGGAAGTTTATCGAGCAGACTGGACAGACTGGCCTCCACGCGCCCGAAGTCCCGGTAGATCTGCTCGGTGCAGTCGGCGGTGCGGATGAACGTCTTGTAGTTGGAGAAGGCGAGC
>JAQQZS010000037.1:28855184-28865917 GCA_030068045.1 Platyallabes tihoni
AGAAAATAAATCACTAAACAAAAACAAAGAAATTTGCAAGTGTTCTAAAACTTTTGAACGGTAGTGTGTATATATATATATATATATATTTTTTTTTTTTTGCTCAATGCATCCCAATAATTTGATTCTTATGAGAATTTTGGCTGCTCAATGTATAAGATAAGGCCTCTGTATTCTGGAACATTTTCTTTGGTGTACAATAACACATGAATAGTTTATAGATTAATATATCTTGTTGGGTCACATGACCATCTTCCTAGGCATCATGTGTGATTTGCTGAATCTTGAGAAATCACTCGTAGGTTAAACATCATTTCACTGCTTAGGCACTCAAAGTTGGAAAGGTAAAGGCGAAGCTTCTGAATAATACAAAAAGCAAATAGTGTAAGAAAAGAATACTCATAATTAATCACTTCTTATTCCTTTTCATGCAGCTTCAGGAACAATCATTGTGAAATTGAGGGGGAAAAAAAGACAATAAAACTTGAAACACTTCTGATCCTAACAACTTTATTATGCAAAAAGAGCGTCACATATGAAAGAACAATTATCGAATGACGATTGAAAAAAGGACGTGATAAGCATTTACACTGTGTATCACGTAGCCTGGGTTTGGTTTTCATTTTCTGTGACATCATCATCATCAGTGATTACAGTCATCACGGGGTTTCTATATTCATCATCATCATCAGACATCTAACAGATCAACTGGTAAACCTTTAATATTCCCTTTTGCATCTATACTGTAGGTTAATACACTTAAACACATCTGTTTCTACGCCAGATGTTTTAGGAAGTTGGCACTTTGTTTGAAAGCAGGTGTTACAGTATATTAGTGTTAACATGATGGTCCAGGGTTTAATTCCATACCCGAAAATAAAAACGTAATAAAAGCACTATATACATTCTTAAAGACACACATGCTAATAAAACCCCTTTAAGGATTTTGACTGATTGCAAACGGGAAGTGGACAGCGAGCGCGTTTAACATCCCGAGTTCCAGCAAACGTTCATTATTGGTCATAAAGCATACGGCTGATGGATGAGATTTCAGGTACTGGGGTTTTTTTTTTTTTTACTTGAAGGTAACGATTCCTCACCCCGCTCCACCTACTCAGGTTTTTTTTTTTTTTATTTTAATGACAATAAAGACTATCCATGAGCGATTCGTGACGATTTAGGGATGATAATATGGAAAGGCGACAACACGAACGATCTCTGTGCAAGGATTCCCCAAACACGTCCCGAGAAACATCCTTCGTTAATATATTCTTGGATACAAGTGTCATTTTTAAGGAGCTTGCCCATTATTATTATTATACAAGCAGTTAGGGACATAAAGCCATCTGGAAATAAAGCAGTTAAGGAAAAAAATATATATAACTCCATGTTACACAAATTAATACAGATTACGATCCTATGTACGAGGGTCAGTCAAAAATGATCCGTATGATCTCTGGATGTAGAATAAATTTTATGTCAATACATAATTTTTCGACATAATCTCATTGCTTTTCAAAACACTCGGTCTATCTTTAGACAAGCTTTCATGGTGTGGGCAGAAGTGTGCGCAAGATCACGACACCCTCGGGTATCGTCCTCTGCGTTTAATCCGAAGTTCAGACTTCAGATGTAGCGAGCGCTGTTGATTGTTGAACCTTTTTTACGTATAATGTTCCAATACTTCTGGCCTTTGAGATGAGAATCCCAGAAAACTGTAAACATTGATGAATTTTCCAGCTGACTTTTGAGAGACAAGCCTTGAGCGGAAAGCGCTGACGAGACAGATTTTGATAAAAGCGCATCATTTTGGACTCACCCTGGTTCAACAGCAAGCCGTTGTGTAGTGTGTTATTCCTTTTGAAGTTAATCGTACAGTGAGCTCATTAAGTCACAAAAGCGGTTTATTGTTTTATTTCTAACACACACACATACATACACACGGTCCCTTAAAGTCCTGGCTTATTACTACTGAGTGACTAATGTGAACAATTCCTTAATTAAGGTTACTGGAGGTTATGCGAGTGTGTAGAATAGCTGTAGAAATAACGAGTGAAATTTTCCTAACATGAGATCGAGCGACTCAACCCTCGACGACATTTTCCTCTCATAAATGTTTGTTGTTGTTTTTTTCCCCCTTGTCAGGGTGCCAATATTTACGAAGCCATATCCCCTTCGTATGGTTCTATCAGCGGTTCCAGCGGTAGTAAAGGACAAAGAATGGAGAACGTGCTAGTAAGGAAAAACAGGGACAGTGAATCGATTCGTGAGTCGACTCATCGTTTTGTTTTGTTTTTTCACTTAAATGATCCGAAAGATCCGATTCACTAAAATACGATAAGTTGCGAATTAAATTCAGGATATAGATAGGAGATAAATACTCTGGCACGTGAAAGACATTATTAAGACGCTTTATTTATATGAATCTCAGGGTCTAGGATGAGCTTGTGAACGCTGCTCGAGTCGCTTGCGTAGATAATTCATTCTTCTTTTTCTTCTTTTAGCCCTGAATTAAAAGTTAATTTTGTATATGTTTATATTTTCTCCTACGATGCACTGAGAGGAATCCTATATTGGGAGGAAAAAAAAAACAGCTCTACTACAAGATAGAGACATGTTTTTGGACAGATCTTAGGTTCTTGTGAACGCAGCATGAGGGGTTGAGTTAATTCTGGACTGGATTTGGTTTGAAGAAAAAAAAAAATAGAGAGAGAGAAAGCCGACACCTCAAGATCATCATGTGCAGAATGAATAAAAGTCAATACTGTTGAATGTCATGGAAGAACCCGAGATCCTGCTTTTGAAAAAAAAAAAAAGGATGCATGGTCGTGTTTAAATCCCTTCCATACTGCATATATCATGAAAGTTTGTAAAAGAGAACGCTTTATAGGTAGCTTTTAAACATAATGAATAAACCTGTTTCCTTTTATTAACTTTTATTTATTTACAATACACTAAGTCACAGGGAGGAAACACGCTTCTTCTTTTTATATTTTATTCATACGGACTATCTCGGATCCGGTACTGCTGGAAATACTCTGCGCCTACTGTATAAAACATCTGCGATAATTAAAGGACTTTTCATGATAAAGTTGAGGTAAAAAGCTCTTGTGGAGACGCAGCCAGCGGTATCGCGAACGTCCGGGGAATCCTTAGTTAGCCGTCTTCTGAAAAGACACACTCACACACACTCACTCACCCACACACGAAATACATACACACACTACATCCAGCGCGGTCCGTCTTCCAGCGGCTTGGCGAGTTCAGCAAAACATCGGAGTGTCCACAGTGTCTCGAGGAACGTCTTTTTCTCTAACTAAACGGACTCGAGTGTGCAAAGACTCATGCTTTATCTCTACAGCACGGTTCTCTATAAAGGAATCGCTCTACATTCAGGCTGAGTGACCGCGGCGTCTGCGGCGATGCAGCGTCGCTGAAGGTAAACAGTTTTAAATAGAGATCTGTCTAAATATTCAGTGCCATTGAACGAAAAAAAATACAAATAAAAAGAAGACGTGGATGAGGTTTAGCATCGTTTCTACTACAGTATATTAAGAAGTTACGTAAGCCGTCGTTTATGTTTCGTGATCCTATAATCTATAATTCGCGCGTTTTTATTACAGAGGAAATCTTAATGCATAAGAAGGTTCTTGGCGAGTTAAGACGTTTCAGCTCGAGTGTTGGATCCGGACTCTGACTTCAGATTGTTCAGGATTTCACTTAAAGTTCTGCCTCGAACAAAATACATTAAGAGAGTCCTTTAAAAACCAAAAAAAAAAAAAAGCAACAACAAAAACAAATAATAATAATAATAATCTATTCCGACCCAGCCAAGAGAAGCCAATAATCCTTCATTTGAGGTCCAGTGGTTTTAAACAGGTAGTCTCTAAAGTCATGTCCAGGCCCCGTGTCCTTCACTCGGCCCCGGGTTTTATTACACGTTCGCCGTACCTGCGTCGTCGTGCCGCGTGTCCTCTACGTGTCGGGTCTTAACAGGCACGCAGGCACGAGGAGGAGAAACGCGAGCTTGCGTCGACTCAGACGGCGAACTCGGAGCCGCCCTTCCGGGAGTGGACCATCAGGAGGCGCCGCAATCTCAGTCCGGCGAAAGGGTTGAACCACAGGAGGGACGGCGGACCTCCGAACACGGCCTTCATCCCGTCCCAGCGCACTCGCCGCTCCCACGTCGGCTTCTCGTTCTTCAGGCGCTCGATTTCCTACGGGGAGGGACGAAAGAGGTGACAGTTAGTCCCGCCCACCTGATGAGGCGTCTCCCCGACGTACAGACGGGAGAAACTCACAATCTTACAGAGACCTGACGGTGCGTTTTATCCTGTGGGGACCTGTTTAAAAAATTTTAAAGCAAAAAAAAAAAAAAAAAAAACTTTCCAAACCATGAGGGTGAGTCAAAAATTATCCGCACTCTGGCAGCAGAGTTTATCTTAGTTCACTTTAAAAAAATTTTTTTTAAAAATGTAGAACTGTAGAAATATTGATGTTTAGATTGCAAGTCACTTGCCAGGCAGCAGGGGGCACCACACGACTGCTGCTTTCTAAACCAACTTCTACAGTGCCTTGCAAAAGTATTCACCCCCCCTGGCATTTTTCATCTTCTGTTTTTCATTATAACTTGTAAATTAGAAGTTTTTTTCTTTTTAAAATCTGACTTTTATGTGATGGGTCTGCACAAAATAGTCTAAGTTGGTGAAGTGAAATGAGAAAATGTTTTTAACAAAAATTAAACATCTGAAAATTGGCATGTGCATATGTATTCACCCCCTCTGCTATGAAGCCCCTCAAAAGTTCTAGTGCAACCAGTTACCTTCAGAAGTAAGGCCACCTGTGTGCAATCGAAGTGTCACATGATCGGTCAGTATAAACACACCTTTTCTGTAAGGCCCCAGAGGCTGCAACACCACTAAGCAAGAGACATCACACCATGAAGACCGAGGAGCTTTCCAAACACGTCAGGGACAAAGTTGTTGAGAAGTACAAGTCAGGGTTGGGTTATAAAAATAAGTAAATAAATAAATAAAAAAACATCCAAATGTTTGATGATCCTCCGGAGCACTATCGAATCCATCGTCTTTAAATGGAAAGAACATGGTACCACAACAAACCTGACAGCGGCCGCCCAACAAAACTCACAGAATGGGCTAGGAGGGCATTAACCAGAGAGGCAGCACAGAGACCGAATCTAACCCTGGAGGAGCTGTAGAGTTCCACAGCAGAGACTGGTGTATCAGTGCATGGGATCACAATAAGCAGGTACACTCCGTACAGCTGGGCTTTATGGACGAGTGGCCAGAAAAAAAGCCATTACTTAGTGTTATGGAGGAAGATGCTCTGGTCAGATGAGACTAAAATGTAACTTTTCGGCCACCAAGGAAAGCGCTATGTCTGGCGCAAACCCAACACGTCCCATCACCGCAAGAACATCATCCGACAGTGAAACATGGTGGCGGCAGCATCATGCTGTGGGGATGTTTTTCAGCAGCAGGGACTGGGAAACTGATCCGAGTCGAGGGAAAGATCGATGGTGGTAAATACAGGGATACAAGCGGAAACCGTCCAACATGAAGGAGTTGGACCAGTTTTGTCTTGAGGAATGAGCAAAATTCCCGAAGGCAAGATGTGGCAAGCTCATAGAGGCTCATCCAAAGCGACTTGCAGCTGTAACTGCCGCAAAAGGTGGCTCTCCTACTCTAAAGTACTGACTTTAGGGGGGATGAATAGTTATGCACGCTGAATTATTATTTATTGTTATTTTGTCCTATTTGCTGTTTGCTTCACAATAAAAAAAATCACATCTTCAAAGTGGTAGGCCTGGTCAGTAAATGAAATGAAGCAAACCTTCAAACAATCTATTTTATTTCCAGGTTGTGAGGCAACAAAACACGAAAATTGCCAAGGGGGGGCGGAATACTTTTACAAGTGAACACTTTTTCATCAAGTATTATTTACAAAACATTTTTCTCTCCCCACATTTTCTTAAATTATTGTTGAAAGTAGGTTAAGAAACTTGCCACGCCCTTCAGTGAAAATTATGAAACCAACAAAACGGCTAGAACGACCACAACAACAAAACGAGTATTTTAAAAACGCCCTTCCGTAGGTGTCCTGATGTAGACTTTTTTTTCTCAATCTCTGATGATGATGATCTCTTTGTTCACCATTAGAGTTTGTTTAATATTCTATTACAGCATGTTAAAACTAATTAATTACCCAGGACATGCACATTCTAAGATAAAGATTTGAGACCAAGTTGTCGTGAAAAGTACGAGTTTTTATATATCCAAAAAAAAAAAAAAAATGCTTTAATCTAAAAATGTTTAATGAACGTGCAATTCTCGTCGGCAAATGAACTGTAAAATAAGTCAGGGGGGTGTAAATATTTACGCGCTCAGTATTAGTAATATAAATTGTCTGAGTGATTAGTTGATGAGCGGTAGATGTTTTCGACCGTCTCACCGTCTCGTCGTTGCAGATGGAGTGAATCTGGGTGCCGAACATGACGGCGGTGAAGGTGAGGAACAGCAGAGCCTCCAGACACAGGAAGATGAGGAGCATGACGGCCACCGGGGGGGAGAAATCACTGCACTCTGTAACACACAATCAGATATAACCTCATCACACAATAAAAATGCAGATGCTTGTGTAATAAATTCTACTAATAAATTTACGATTTATAATGAGAGATAAATCAAGGCTCCATCATTCTCCGCTCTGATTGGTCAGAACGTGGTGATGCGTTTGTTTTCTGTAACAGAAGCTCTAACGGTAGTGCCAGCTTCAACCCAAAGCACAGCTTTCCATATAAAAGCTTTAACACAGACTGAGCACATTATCGTGCCTGTTTTTGTGAAACGAGTCTCTGTGATTGGCTGGAGGAGTTCATGTGACACCGGATTTTTATTCAGCCCACATGCAGAATGTCGACTCGTGTTCCGATTCATGCATCGCCACACTGACGGCAAAAATCGTTTTTTACATGATTTATTACATTTACTGTAAAGATGCACCGGTTGATCGGACAGTGACTGTAACCGGCGGCTTCACAGCTTGATCAGACCTGACCGATCAAGATGGAAATAACCGATTCTGCACCGGGTGCACGAGTTTCTGACTGCAACAGAAGTGTGTTTTTATGGCGTTACATTATCATTATCAAAAGTTGTGCATGTAAAAAAATAATAATAATAATTTGTCTCAAAACACATGCTGTTTTTTGGACGGATTCGTGGAGGTAAAACATCGCTGCATCTTTACAATCCTACAGGAGACAGAGGTACACTCTGAACTACTTACATATCTTTATACCGTGTTGTAGGAGTACATTTTTCTAAAGTTCGTTTCGAAATAATAATTACGGCGGATGACAGAGATACGTGCGGCTCAGTAACGATGTAGTTTTTTTTGTTTAGTTGTTCTTTTTTTATCTTATTTGAAGTTAAATGTTAAACCCTTGTATTTGAAGTTAGTTTGGATTTAAATGCTGCGCTTGGTTTTTAAGAGAGAAACCTAATATTATAAGGAACTGGCTACATTTAATTAATTATGTTCTTTTCATGTTGTGAAGCTGTTAAAGTTAAGGTATAAAACATTCGAATTATGATCTTATACTTGTAACAAAATAAAAAAAAAATGTAACATCGAATCAAGATATTTATAATATCGTGATGCTTGTAGAATTACATCATTCATCTCCTGGGTAACATGATGTCATCATCGGGTATCGGGAGGTGACTGGTGTCTCCCATCCATACTGACTACAGTTCTACCTCCTTCAGCGCTCAGACCCGTTGTCTCTTCAGTTCTGCTTTAGGAAACTACTAGAGCGTCAAATATCTCTCAGTTCAATGACTTTCAGTACTGCTTTCACACTAGATGTTTTGCTTTTAACCTCTGATGTTCTCTTTAATTTACTAGCGTCTAATTCCCACCTGACTCTCACTGCACCCCCTCATACACAACAGGAAGGACCACACTCGGAGGAAACGCTACACACCCATCCGCTTGCAGCTGCGCGTCATTGGCCTGAATCGGGGGTGGGGAGGGGAGTGAAGGGTGCTCGCACACGATGCACTGTAACCATAGGAACGCAGCGCTGATGCGGGAGAGTGAGCATGCGGCCCCTCACCCCTGAGGAAGCACGGATGATGGTATGATAGGTGGTGTTTTTATTCTATTCAGGAAAGCGGGACTCGCTCAAGATTGTAACCACTGTAACCATGACAACGCAATGATGCAATTTAAATTTTAATGACTATAGTCTGAAGTATTTCCAGTTAAAAGATTTGAAACGAGTCAAATATTCAATTATTGAATAGTTATAAATAAAGACATTTTGGTTTTCTCATTGAAAAATCGGAAAATATTTTCCCTCACTAAGCCATCATTATTTTGCCGCGCAGTCCGAGCCAGTATCGGCTTCACTCCTTAGATTGGATTTATTATAATCGCTTATAACGATTAAATACATACCAGGATGTCGTTCAAGCTTTAAAGGCAGCTAATCACGCTGCTTGTGCAACACACTGAGAATTTTTCGTTCTTTATTGCATTACAATGTTGAAATATTGACAATTAATCATTTCCAGATGTACATAGGCTTGTTTTAACTCCAGAAACGTTAACCCCCCCCAGGCGACTCACCGCTCCACTGGACGTTGACGCAGGTGAAGAAGTGGAACCCACTGAGGCAGAGGGCGTGCAGGGAGATCGACGCAATGTACATCTGCAAAGGACAAAGAACGAGACAAATACAATCAACGCAGGAAAATACAAGCAGAAGAGACTGAGACAGAAGCTCTTACAAAGCACTGAGACGACAACAACAAAATCCCCACTATAGCAATCGCTCACAGCCACAGCAGTGGTATTTAAATCTCAGTCCTGCATTTGACTAGCATATGCGCCGCTCGGGAGGAAGAGCACAGTGAAGCGTCTTACAGTGAAGAGCACGAAGTATCGCTGGTTGTTCTCTCCAACGCAGTTGTTCACCCAGGGACAGTGGTGGTCCATTTTCCTGATGCATCTCTTGCAGATGCTGGAACACATTCAGAAAAAAACAAAAAGAAAACAGAGAAAACATTTGAGAAAAAAATTTATTATAATGCACAAAATCAGAAGCGATATTCAGAATCAAAATACGAGCCCAAAAGCGGTCACGTGACCAACGCGACCGGACCCGATTCGACCCGATCGGAAAAAAAAATAAATAAATAACACAGCTGCATTTACATTGACAATATTTCTCATACTAATCTGATTGGATGCTGATCTGATGTGTGTTTTCATGCTCGGAGCATTTAATCAGAACTCTTTCCGCAACAGGACACGATTTACTAGCGCCGTACAGACTGGTGTGAAGACGTCCATCATTTCATCATGTGATGCTTAATATTGTGTTCCAATATTTATGGAAGAGATAGAGCTTTCTTTAAAAAAAAAAATTCACATCACATGACATCACTACATCCCATAATGTCCCGTCCCATCATGTCCCATCCCGTCTCACCTGCAGTGATGAGCTCTCTCAGGTTTGATGCTGCAGCATTTCGGACATTTGTAAATGACCTCCCCGGGTTTCAGCTGTAGACTGTCCATGTACTCCTTAGTGGCGTTTCCCTTCGGTACAGCTCCCTAACACACACACACACACACACACACATAAAAAGTATTCTCAGTGAAAAAAGCCAAAGACACCACCTGAGACTGATTTATTAATGTGTGGAATAATAACAGGAACTAACTGGTTTTTGAAGGACATTAACTGGAAATGGATAAAAATGGATTTAACACAAATCCAAGTTACACAAATCTAAGGGAGTTCAAGTCTCGTCTGCTATTCCCCTTCTACAGTAATGTAGTTTTCTCATGACCAAAGCCATGATCGTACTGCCTGCCTGCTTCACGTCTGAAACACTGGCCTCCCAGGAACTCCTTTAATGGCAAAAACATGCTGCTATTGGAGCGAGGTCAGGACTGTACTGATGAAAAATTGGATCAAGAATCCCGGTTTGACTTGTACATCACATTCTATGCAAATTGCTGTGATATACGAGGGATAAAATACTTTGCGATGTGCTGTTACAGGAAAATAACCAACTTTGTGGTGAGAACGGTCCATCACACCATGCTGTTCCTAAAACGGTTTTATTCCCTGTTTAATACACGGCTAAATTAATGGATTGTACTTTTATGAGTGAGATAACAGCCATAAATTTTTAGAAACAAACAAGAGTTTTATCAAATTCTTTAAATGTCCCACAATAATAAAACAAATCATCTTAAAATAAAATTTTCCTCAACTATGGTCATGTGACCTGACCTCAGACGCTGTTCCAGACAAAAGGAGATCACCTGATCCTTCAGTAACGTCTGTTGTCTCGGTCCACCTTTATAAACACGTTACTGCCAATTAACATCATAAACGTTACTCTTAGCTGACAAATCGACCAATTATTGCACATGAGACTCTGGGGAGATGAAACAACTTACTGTGTGTGTGTGCGTGTGTGTGTTAATACTCGAGCGAGCATGCAGTATTATTCTCAGTGTTTTAACAGCACTTATCTCTGAATAAACAGTGCGGTCGCTCTCATGCACACCTGATAATCCAAGGTCGTGTTGTGGAACCTGTATTGTATCATTTAATCAGAGGTGGAAAGTAACGAATTACATTTACTCGCGTTACTGTAATTGAGTAGCTTTTTTGTGTATTTCTACTT
>JAQQZS010000037.1:28938551-28956039 GCA_030068045.1 Platyallabes tihoni
GAGGTGTCCGTCCAGAGACAGATCACAAGATGTTGGCTCGAGTTAGGGGGAGAGGGGGAAGGAGACAGAGGGAGATATCGAGAGAGGGGGAGAGAGGGAGACATAAAGAGAGTATGGGAAGGTGAGCGTGGGAGCGATCACACCTTAATGAGCAGATGCAAGAGGAGACAGGAAGATAGCGGCAGGAAAGATTTAACACGTTAATAACAGATCTATGAGGAAGAGAGCAAGAGAGTAGAAATAACTCCTTTATATATAAAATAATTCTAACAGCCAATTAGCATAATCTGCATGTCTTTGGACTGTGGGAGAAAACCAGATTACCCGGAGGAAACCCATTGGCACGGGGAGAACGTGCAAACTCCACACACACAGACCTGAGGTTGGAGCAACCCTGGAGGTTCAAGGCAATAGTGCTAACCACTGAGCCACCTGCAATTAGGATGACACATCATACATGTGTTTTTTTCCACATATAATGGGATTTTGCTCAGGAATATTTTGGAAGTGGTATAGAATATGTGTGTGTGTGTTGTATCATTAACTACTGTACATATACTGTTTTTTTTTATTTTTTAATTTTTATCTGATGTGACCGGTGCTCACCTGTGCAGATGCTGGTGTCCCGACCTGAAATGGTATATCCTGCCTGACAGGTGCAGTGTGTGGTGCCCTGGACCTGGACACACTTGGACGGCTGCACAAATGGAAGCAGGGTCGTTAAAGGAAACGAGGTGGCAGCAGTTGCAGCTCCAGAGGTGGCAGTAGAGATGTTGGTTGTAGTGACAAAAACTGAAGGAAGAGAAAACATGATATGTTGGGAAACACTTTTTTGTGAGTTGCAGTAGTTGAACAGTACCGCAGTGAAAAATGTCAAACAGAAGCTTAAAATCTAGAAGATAACCAGATCTCTTACACGGCTGGGTTGCAATTCACAAGTCATATTATTTATCTTAGAAATTCTATGATTTGTACAGATTAAAAATTACAGACTGCACCTGTAATGCTTTTGATACTAATGGAGATAAGCAAAAAGTCTTAAAAAAAATCTACTGAAAAGCTTTTCATGCAGCACACTGAGTCATGGTGTATACTGCATCATGGGTTAGTCAATACAGTTAAAAATACATTGATTTATACAGTTTATGGCTTGTTTGTGGACTTTGTTTTGCAGGAGGATATGAGATTATGAGACTTAAAAACAACCTCGGTAGTGTGTGGTTTTAAAGATGCATTTAAAAGGTCATTACTGTAAATGTGTGCTTTCTACTTGTGTAACGAAAAAAAAAAAAACTGTGTTTGCTTTATTTACATTTACAGCATGTGGCAGATTCTTTGATCCACAGAGACTCAGAAGTGTGTGGTTGTCCACTTGAAAAAAAAACATGTCTTTATACTTGGACAGAGTCTGAATGTGCCAACAATTTAAGACCTGAAACACCAGTACTGTTGCAGAAGGAAAAAAAAAAGCAGAAGGAAAAAAAAAAGCAGAAAGCAATAATAAATGCACTAGTTTTTTTGTGTGAGTGCTTGAGCTGGAGGAGGATGAAAGCAGTTTGGACAGCCACAGGAAGTTCATTCTCCCACCTGGTGCCAGGACAGAGAAAAACGGTTTTGATGTATGTACAGTACTTCCTGTGTTTTGAAGGTTGTTAGATCGAGATGAGACTTGAAGTACAGTGACTTACTTATATTAAACCGTAGTAGCCTGTTTCATAGTAAAAACTCTCTCTCTCTCACTCTTTCTCTCTCTTTCAGCTTCCCGATTGTAAATATGCTGCAACCAGCTCTGCTTTGAGTTATTAGGCGGGACGCATGTCATGCAATTACACATAATATTCGAATACTACAGATCCCTAGTTAGGTAGGTAACGCAACATACTTAAACAAAATGCACTTAAGTATAGAAACACTACTGCTCAAAAGTTTGAGCCTATCCCAGGAGGCTTAGGGCACAAGGCAGGGTACACTCTTGACAGGGTGCCAATCCATCACAGGGCACACACACACATTCTGGGCAATTTGGGAACACCAATTAGCCTAATCTGCATGTCTTTGGAAGGCAACCAGAGCACACGGTGAAAACCCACCACACACAGGGAGAACATGCAAACTCCATGCATGCAGAGACGGGAATCGAGCCTGGCTGGGAATCGAACCCGGAACCTGGAGGTGCAAGGCGACAGTGCTAACCACTACACCACCGTGCCACCACTGGGGGACAGTCAGTTATTTTAAACCACGGAGGTCAGATTTTCTGGAACAGTATTGTGTCGAGTGCGTTTACGAAACCCATCAAGCACCATGATGAAACTGGCTCTCATGAAGACCTTCCCAGGAAAGCAAGACCAAAACTTTGTTCATTTAAAGTTACCAGCCTCAGAAATCACCAATTAACAAACAGCACCTCAGATTAGAGCCGTTATGAAGGATTTAAAGAGCATAAGTAGCAGAAACGTCTCAATATGAACTGTTCAAAGGAGATTATTGTGTATTTTGGACGCCTTCAGCATTGTTTTATAATGTAGAAAGAAATAAAAATCAGGAACGACCATGAAGTTAGAAAGCGATCCCAGACTTTTGAGCGGGAGTGTATTTGTTGGAGGATGTAGTGGAGTAAAAGTAAAACGTATCCACTAATAAAACCACTCAATTAATGTACAGTACATAGACTTGAAATATTAGGCATTAACATGAATCAGCACAATTTTCTTTAAATTGGCATGTGTTAGTGAAATAAATAGAGTTTAAATTTGTTACTTCATTCCACCCTGGCTAGACTTTAAATGGTTCCAAATGCAGCAGCCAGACTTTTAACTGGAACAAAGAAAAGGCAACACATCACTCCTGTCTTGGCTTAACCTCACTGGCTACCAATTAAATATACTATTGATTTTAAAATTCTAATGGTCTCACTGACTTATATATACATCCCTGACTTGTTACTCCAATATTCTGCCTCCTGGTCACTCAGATGTTCTTTAAAAAAAAATTGTCTTTCAGTCCCTCATCCTCCAGTCCTATGCATTTTGCAGTTTCTATGCCACGCATAAATACCATATGGGTACTATATGTACGTATATGTGTAATGTTCTCCTTTAAAGCATGTTTGGTCAACTGTTGTTTTAAATCTGCTATAGAAATAAAATGGCTTGTATTGTTTAAACTTGACAGTGTATGCCATATATAAAATTGCAACATCTCAGCACCAAGTACAAGGGGCGTTCAAGTTAAACCGGAACTCATGAGCAGAACAACAAAGACATAAAATCGATTGACATTTATACAATAGAAGACTTCAAGCACAATGACGATCGCGGCCAAGGTGGCTCGGTGCCCACTGCAGTTGTTTCTGTGAACATTCAGTGAATGGAACGCCTGATCCTTGAAAATCAACAGATATCCTGTCACCAACTTGCAGGAGAGACACACAATCATTCATTAACATCGCATTTCTATAAGGTGAGTGCGCATTAGGCATGAGAGAACTCTCTGCCTTTCAATGACACAGAAGATTTCTAATCAGCAATGAGTTAAAGGAACATCTCGACATGGAAGGGCAGGCAGTCCGATCATGGCTCTGGAGTACTGGGAAGACTTTATACCTTGATGGTGTCCAACACTAGTGAAAAAATTTATTCCAAACTGGACTCCCATAAGTGTACAATAAACCCTCTTTACAATGACTTGCAAATAAATCCTTTGTTTATTTTTTTCCACACTTATCTACATCAGTGTTGCCTAAAGATGGTAACTCTTTGGAGAAGAAAAAAAAAGAAATAAAACTGAATCAAGTATGACTTGTCTTTGAAAGAATCTGAATATCCTTACATGTGGGCATTGGAGATTGGCATGTACGTCCTGCCCATCCTCTGGCACATACACATGTGAATCCATTGACTTCATCTGTGCATGAACCCCCATTGGCACAGGGTGAAGAGGCGCACTCATTTATTTCTGAGGAAAGACAGGAATTCGGTCATTAATCTATCCCTAACACCGAGCAGATGCATTAAGGTATGCAGAGCTCTGATAGCTTCGTGTAACTTTATACTACGATACTGATGCAAAGATTAAGTAAAGTATGTCCTGCATTTTGTGCTTCCACAGCCAGCTTCCTTTCGTGCCTGATGGAGCGTTTGTCGAGCCTAATCGACTTGTTGGACTGCTGTCTGGAATTAAATGGTGTGTAAAACAATGAGCTGGGCTCAAACATTTTTTACAGAAGCCAAATGAAACTCAATCATGCTGAGGAGCACGTGAAACGTTTTTTTCCCGGGGAACAACGTGGGTGATAACATAAGTGAAGTGTTTTAGAGACAGGAAAAAATAAAAGCAGTGATGTGGGAAGTGAGGGTGATGGGTGGAGTTTAAAAAAGATGAGCAATGACAAAGATAAAGAGTGAGAAGACAACCATGACACCAGGACCAAAAAAATCAGGGCTTTTGTAATGTTTACACAAAGTAAACTTAAGGGTGGTGTTCATAGAATTACATAAGACCCTTATGACAATGACATAAACCTACTGTATGTCCACATTTAATAAACCTTTTTTTTTAACATACACTAACTTGCCAAAAAAAAAAAAAAATCCACATCTGAATCAGATAACATCACAAAGATGACATAAGGTGTGTATGAAACTTCCTGAGCTGACTTTATGTATTTCATAACATCTAAAACATTGCACTTTGTTTCAAATGTAAGAGCTACATAAGGATGATGGGCTGACAATTATTTATTATTTATATAAAATGCTTATGTAGCTTTATGTCACTTGTATTATAACCATCAATTTAAACTTTGATACCAACAACTTTATACCAACAACAAATTAAATCACTAAGTTATGTCAGTTTATGGTAAAAAATGACAATTGCAGATAATCTATAAAAAATATAATATATTAATGTATATTACATTTTAATAAATGTGTTCAGTTGTCATAAAGGGCTCATCTAGGTATTAATCTACTCTAGGAACACAGTAAAATGTCATAACACATCCTAATGTCAACGAATCCCACTATTTCAAACAGGCATTATGTCACCTTGATGTCAAATTGACAAAGCAGCCCAGCTCACATTTAAACTAGTGTTTTTAAACACTAATGTAGACATTAGTTGTTATATAAGGCTTATGAGCATATAGTGGCCTGTAAACACAGTAAAATGTCATCACACAAACTTATGCCAATACATATCTATTACTTCACAGGTATTATGTAAATTATATGTCAAATGATCAAAAATAGTCCAACACAGGTCAGCCTTTAAAAATGTTTGTGTAAAGTATGTTATAGTTGCTCACATTTAAACTAGTGTTTTTAAACACTAATGTAGACATCAGTTGTTATACCTCTTACTGTATATGTACAGTATTTTTAATATATTTCAAAATATATTTGTAATATGTTGCCCTGTGGACAACTTACATAGGAATTATATAGCTATATTCACACCTTAAATCAGTGTCAGGTAGCCTTATAAACACTTTGTGTAGGTGTTATGACACCTATGAACACCTTGTGTTGGTGTTATGTAGCCCTATTTATACCTTAAGTAGATGTTATGTAGCCCTATAAACACCTTATGTATGTTATTTACACCCACGTACATACAGTAGGTATTATTCAGCCTTGTGAACACTTTTTGTAGGAATTATGTAGGCCTATGAATGCCTTATGTAGGTATTATGTAGACCTATGAATACCTTACTGTACATTGGTGTTATGTAGCTCTATTGACTGCCAATAAACTCTCTGGTACTGTATGTCAACTTGACATAATAATAAATATAAAAAGCAAGCCAACAGCTGACATAAAGGTGTTATAAAAGGTCTTATAAATGGTCACCTTGCCTTATAACTAGTTACTCAATGTAAAATGTTGCCAGAGTTATAATTTTTCTGTGGGTGTATGACTGACCCTTGCAGACAGGATGTTGGCCGCTCCAGGTTAGCGACTCCTTACACTGCCGGGTCTCAGAGCCCACCAGCTCGTAGCCGGAGTCACACAGGAAGTGAACCTCATGACCTAGCAGTAGACCTTTTCCTAATTTTCGTCCATTGAGGGGAGCGTCCAGTTTCGGACAGAAAGCTGTGTAGAACCAGACAATCAGTTATTGCATTTTTACATTTTTACTCCTATGTTTTTTTCCTCCCCAATCTGAGATCATCATCAAAAGCTCCTACCATTACTGGGTTTGGTAGGCACACGGGCCGTGCTGTTCTGCAGCTGGCTGATTTTCCTCTTCAGGCTGCGGAGACTCTGCAGGTACGAGGCCTCATGTGATGCGAGCAGCTTTTGTGCTTGGCGTAGGGAATTTTGCAGCTCCTGAATACTGGGACATTCCTGCAGGAACACACACACACACACCGCTGTGATGTAGCAAGTTGCCAAGATAACGATCTTAATTAGTGCTTGAATTGAATTCGAAGCTTGTTGATATTCATCTTAAAGCATATTTCTTGGTAATTATGGTGTATGAAAGAATATAATCTGGACCCACTAACAGTTTCTTGGAGTTGAACAGGTTAAGTAAGATATTAGAATAAATGTTTCATGTTTGCACACTGGTGTCTAATATCACATGTTTCATTTCCTTTAAAGGAAAAAGGAAACGAGATTTATTAATTGATCTTTCACCTAACACAGACAGTTTCTCTCTGTCTCGCTCGTTCTTGAACCACATTAACGTATCCTTCTAACCGCCAGTCCCATAAACGATTAAAGCATGTGCTGGTTTTATTCTATGGACCGTGTTCTGCCGTGAATGATGCAGTGTCTGGGGTCCTGACGTGCATGACGTCACATCTAAATGGAGGTTGGAGCTCAGAGCTGAAAGACTAGATTGTGCTCGTGAGGTGAATGAACAGAGCGTATGCAGTATGAGCTTTACATGCTCAGAGAAAATATCACCGCTCGCAGAAAGAAAGGGCGGTCCTGATTTGTTTCAGCCGAAGGACTTTGCTAGAAAACAGCCAGGATTGTGTCGAAATGCTTAACCGAAAAACTGCTGGTAGGACTCTTACCCTGCAGTGCCTCTCACTTCAGAGTATTGGTGGAAACAGAAACAATATAAATGAAGATAAATGAATAACGCTAGATTATTAATTAGGTTTCTTTCTAGTCCAGAGACTCACCAATCGACCTTTCAGCACATTTTTAGCGGTGGGAGAAAACCAGAGAACCCAGAGGAAACCCACACAGACAGCGGAAAATAGCATTTGTGTCTATTAATAAGATAAGAGTTTCACTAAACAGCTTTACATAAATTCTGATGTAGCCCTGACTTAAGCTACCTAATGAACAAACCTTAGCGCAACTGGTGAGCTCAATTGCTTCAGATGGCATGATGAAGCAAACACGACTCAGAATGGAGCTGCACGTTCTTCCTTTTTCACAATACTGTTCATGCAGGCTTCCTTGCTTCTCATTGGCTGCCATCAAGGGGAAGGGCACCTTTTTTCCTCCGAGTTTTTATATGAAATGACTTATGTAAGGAAGCTAAATATTTGCATATCCTGTTAAAACAACTTGTTCACTGATTATAAAGCATAGATCAGTGGAGCTTTAAAAGAGAGTAATGCTGATTGAGATTTTTTATTTTATTTTTGCAAAACATAATTGTACATATATTAATCATTAACATATACTGTACTATAGACACATTAGATACAAACATAACATAATCATAACTGTCCTTAGAGGTATACTGTGCAGATAGGATAAAAAGGATTCCAAGGATAATAGTTTAAGTCTTAATCAAATAAAACCCAATTTAATGTATGTTTTTTTCATTGTACTTGGAAATACATTTCAGAACTGTATTACTAATCCTAGTTTTTAGTTTACTGGTTTCCTTAAAACCTATTGCACTTCTCTTTAAGTGACCGAGTACTAAGGTATGACAGTATACCAAATATATACTGTACAGTAAGTATTCTTGACACTTATCGTATTTTTTTCCAAGCATATTTCAACATCGTTGTAATAAACATGAATAAACCTCTAGCATGAGTTAGAATGGTTAAATGTGTAGGTTAGCTGGTTAGTGATTGGTTAATGAATGGTGAGCTGCATACTGATAATGATTATGATGATGATGATGATGATGATAATTAATAATTTTTTTTACCTTTTTACCTTCTAAACTACAAATGCCGTTCAAATCAAACCAAGACTTTTACTTGTGCAGAATAACAGAACACAGTTATTAGAGTATAAACATCCTTTATTCGTAACAATCCTCTGCTATACTAATGCACTTATCACAGCGTTTCACCAAAATTTGACTGCCTGCTTCATGTCTGAAACTCTGGCCCCCCAGGAACCTCTTCAAAGGCCCAAACATGTGCAAGTGGTGTAGGTGAATGATGGGGTGTACAGTTCGCACAGACAGTCTTCTGCAAGTTGGTGACAAGTTGTCTGTCTATTTCCATGGATCAAGCATTCAATCGGGTTCTGAGACACCTCGCCTGAGACCGTCAATCACTTTAAAACTTTTACACCATTTAAATATTTTACTGCAGCTAAGAGTCTCATCACCATACTCTGCTTGAAATCCTCTATAAATGTTAGTATATTTTACACCTTCATTTCTAAGAAATTTCATCACAAGTCCCGTAATGTCTTTAAATATTTGTGTTTTTTTCATATTAACATGCATAAAGAATATTTTACAAAGATTAACAGGATAAATTTAGCACAGACATACAGTACATTCTTGGCTTGCATTATAAAATTAATTGGTGTTTGAATAAAAAAAAAAAAAACCTGGAATAGGAATACAATAAAAGCTCACACACTTCACTCACCTGGCCATAAATCGTGTTCATCTGACCGATCCACATAATCAGCAGTACGATGGAAATCAGACTCATTTTCCTAATAAAAAGTTACACACTGCTCAAAACAAACTAAACACTCTTCTTAAACGTCCCGAGCCTTTAAACTCACTTTAAAAATCCACTAAATGTAATAGAGAGAACTTGGGACCAGTTTCAAGAGCCATCCAAACGAGAGCCTTCTCCCATCTGCAGAGCTCATTTTTATAAACTGCCACTGTAGACTGGTGTTTTTCTTCTTTCCCTTTTTTTTTCTTACAAAAAAAAAAAACCCCACATGCCACATTTTCTCCTCATAAAAGCCACTCAGTTAGAACCTGGAGGAATCTAAAATCCGCTTGTCAACAACATCTGAGGCGCATATCAGTGTGCAAAGGAGGTATTTTTATTGGGTGAAAGTAGAAATAACAAGAGTTTCTTGGAGAATTATAGTAAAAGGTTATAGATTAGCACGACTTTGGCAACTTTTCAATTTACTGTATATATATATATATATATATCTCAAAATATGCTTGAAAACTCCATGGTTCGAAATTCTTAATTCTACATTTTATTCATCACATACACGGTATGATATGAAGTGAAATGCTTATATAACCACTGATGACCCAATAATTAAATTAGAATATAAAGTATGAAATAAGAGAAAAAAATATATATAAAAACATAGAAAAATATAGATTTAATCACATAATAAAATAAAATAGAATTGAAATGGAATTGGGATATAGAAACCATGTTCAGTCATGAGCAAGAGAATGTGCAGAATGTGCAGAATAATGTGCAAATTCATATTGTACCTGTCAGATCAGCATTGTTTGAGTTAAATAGAAAATGGAAATGATCGGAAATGATTTAAAGCTTAAAAGCTTGCACTATGTTTTCCCTTAAGGTTCTGATTCTGTTTAATCAGATCTCTAAACTTGAAATGAAAAAATCCTAAAAGGCATAAAAACCTGCAAACGATTATGACAAAATTAAAATAGCATATTTTCATGATGAACTTTCCTAGTCTAATATGATGCACGGACATGTTGGACTTGGACATGTTGCTTTATACTGTATGTAAAAAGTTTCTGAGGTTTTGAACCTCTTTTAATTACTGACTATTATGACTACAACAAAAACTGTCATTAAGAATGTGTCATAGTAAAACGTTCAACCAAATGTGTAACACTGATTATACAACCTAGAACATGTTGTAAATATAGCCGTCTAAGTAGTACTCAGTTTAAAATAAGATGTGAATGAAGATCCCAGCCTTCTTGCCATTTCTACATGCGCATGAGTCACTTTACCCGAGAACATCACATCATCCCTGAGTGGGTCTCGTACCAGGGTAGAAACACTCTGCCCTCTGCAGGGAGATCTTTCCTTTCCTCAGTATGTCTCAGAACAAAAGAAGTTTACTGAAATTATGTTGGAAATACAGAAATATGAACAAACGTTACAACAAAGCATATATTATATTTAGTAAATGTCAGTGGAGTAGGCACCCAAATGAAAAACACAAGTATGATGGCTGCCAAGCAGTGCATAGGAGCCATTTCATTTTGTGATTGAATGCGCCTTGCATGTTATAGTAATTAAGCAATAACACATGAGAGGGAGTGCTGTTGTGATGATTATCAGCACCGCTGTGATGCATTTGAAGGCATTAGGGTGAAACCTGACTGCCAGAGGCGTTACAGCCGTGCTGATATTCAGTACAACAGCACGACCTTGAGGTTGATATTGCTTTTATAGAATAGTTTCAAAAACACCATTTATTATCAACAGATTATGATTTGTTTGTTTATTCAACCAGTTATTTTGAGCTGGCGGATGACAGTTAGCGACTGAAAGTTAGTGTAATTCACAAATTTTAATTAGTACTATTAGTAATGATGCTACCACCACCATACTTAACAGTTGCTACAGTGTTCAAACTTCAGTTCAAGCTTGACGTGTGTATTTTGGTGCAAGAATTGCTTTCTTGGATGGCAGTATTTCAATCCATGGTTATATAAAACTTGCTTAACTGTAGACAGTGAAACTGGTATTCCATCAGTTTCCAGTTCATGGCAGACCTTTGTGTTAGTGGTTCCTGACCATTGAACCATTTTGCTCTAAGTTGAAGATGATACTTTTGGTCTTCTTCCAGACATTGGCAAAGTGACTACACCTCAAATAACTTGTATTTATTTATTTATTTATTTATTCATAGTGTGATGGCTCCAAGAGACTTTCCTTACTACCATACTCTCTCTCTGATCTGCACTAAGCTCCTTGGACTTCCCCATTGTACTGTGTGTTGGTCAATCGAACAAGTGATGTCAAATAAACTCTTTTAGGTTGGCACAGAGAAGCTACCAGCTGTCATCAATCATCATCATCATCATCATTAACAGGAACTTGAGAGGTCTTAGGCTCAGTAAAAACCAAATTAAAATGTGTGCACCAAATTCTGGGGTTTTATTCTATTAAGACCAATTCAAAGTAAATCAGTGAGAGCCTGCTATTGCCATGACATTCATGTTCACGATCAGATCTTGAATATTATTAAATAGCACAACTACTGATAAGCACACTGATCTGATATCAAGTGCAAAGATCAACTCATGCCGAAAATACCAGCGGTGGTGGGAACATGTTTGACCCTGAGAGGTTAGTAGGAATCTCTACTAAAGAACTTCCGTGAGAATCCAGGCTTGTGTCCGATAAAACAAATCATAATCCCCTGAATCCGAATGACGTACTGTAAATGAGCATGTTGGATTACTTTTAAAGCCTTTATTTCTGTAACAAACCTATGGTCAGCTTTTAGGGAAACGTCTTTGTGGAATGATTTCAGAAAGAGAGGCTTTGCCTCTACTGGAATATTTCATCCAGATGCTCAGAAAGTCAGAGCCACTCGCTCTTGTTGACCAGGATTTGTTGTCTATCCAATTATATTTTTGTCATCGGTCCAGAACCTTCTTGCTTACAGTCTTTTAAGTTTAGGAGAAATGTCATGACTCTTGACTTATAGAAGGGGCGCACGCAATTCCATATTTAAGCAACTAAAAAAAACGGATACTCCCAACACCACCAACATTTTAATCCTATAGTTATTTTCCATTATTATTCTTGAACCCATGTATATTCATCTTAATGGTTACTAATTAAAACAATAATATAAAACATTAAATAATTAATATAAATTTGTTTTTTTTTGACTGAGTAGCACTAGCACTAGTTAGAGTTCAGGTTTTACAAAGTAAAATGTTTGTAGATTTTTTACTTTTTCACTATATTTAATATAGATATTGGATAAGAGCATCTGCCAAATGCCTAAATGCATACATTAATGTAATGGATAAAATTGGTGACAAAACATCTAGAATGCATCTAGATGTTATATCACATATGGGTTTGATTACTTTTTCATGAACAATACATGCCAATACCAATATATACTGTACCAATGGAAACTTACAATACATTTCACATCTCCATGGACTCAATGGAAGGTTGTTGTCCAATAAAGACACTCCTGCTCTAAAATTAATATTTAAGCTCAACTTAAGTTTGCAGCATCATACACAATGAGTTAGAACAAAAATTCTGCCTGAAACGGGGCAAATCTGCCACAGGCACATTTGACATGATTCTTCAAGTTTATGTCAATGCTGCAGTGAATCATCTAATGAGATGTTTTCAGTGGCATGCGCGCTTCAAGAGCAGAAGAACATCACTGGAAGATGATGAGAGATAAGGAAAACAATGAGCTCAACCCCCAAAAATGTCGAAACCATTCTGAAACTTGTGCATCGTCAAACCATTCTGAAACTTGTGCATCGTCAGAAAACAATCCACAACATTGCTGTCATGGTCGGTCTGTCATACGGAACAGGCAAACCTGATGTCTGATTTGAACATGCGCCGTGTTTCTGCCAAGCTCGTCATGCATGCATGACCCGTCCTTCATGTCGAGGATCATTACCAGTGACGAAAGTTGGGTGTATGGGTACGACCCTGAGATGAAGCAACAGACCTCACAGTGGAAGAGCATTCCAGGCATTGTGCATCGAGAGAGACTGTCAGGCGTCCGAGGGAGAACATACAGCAAAAAGCGACCCGATCTGTGGTGCAATAATCTCAAAACTTTTTGATACCACCTGATAATTAGCTAGATGGTTGAAACATTGAACAAAAGTCCAATGTGTTCCAACAAGATATAGCCCACAAGCACACATGAAGCCGGTTAACTCTAAGCTTTCGGAGCCTCAACCCTATTGAACATTTGAGGACTGCTTAAAATTTTTAATTGAACTGCTTAATTGCAGCATATTCTGCCCTGAAGATCAGTCAAATATAGGACTCTTGTATAATCAGTGCTTGTCAGAATTTGTGTGGTTTTGTTTGTCAGAATTCAGAATTCTACTAGAAGCATGACAATGGCTACTTACTGTAAAATATGTATTAAAGGTAATGCTTGCTAAGGGAATTTAGCCAAACTGTAGGTGGGCTGTATATATATTTTTTTAGAAAACCTAAATTAAATTAAAACTTGTGCACCAAATTCTAGGAGTTTACTTTTATTAAAGATGTAAATTGTACAGCCATTCTGTCAGTACTGTTGTGAGGTCCATGTTTATCATGAGTGTGCACGCTAACGAGAGTACTAATGTGACGTCATCAGGAGGGAGAACGAAGCCGGAGCGCGAGAGAGCAGTCGGCTGAGAGAGAGAGAGCGAGCCAGTTAGGGGTGAATAATACAGATCCTCACTGTTTATACAGTGTACTTGGGAACTTGGGAACTTCTTACAGCCATGAGAGACCGGAGACACCCGCAGAGACGCGTTACGCTTCTCATACTTGTATGTTCCGTCTTGAACACCTGCGCGAGCCGGACGCTTAACGCACGAGCCGACTCACCTGAGAGCGGTAAGTCGCGCGCGCCTGCGTGAGTCGTCTCGAGCTGCAGCACGCGCGAGAGCGACTGCATCACCTGCATTCGTTTTAATTAATTATTTAGGATTATTTTCAATAACTCGTGAAGTTATGCTTTCTCTTCAAACAAACAAACAAACAAACAAACAAACAAAAACTTCTGAAAATGATGTTCTCATGTAAAGGATAAACAGAAGTTCTGAGAATGACAAATGTTAATTATCACAAAGTTTTCTGCTTCAGGGTTTTCACAGTGTGTTTACAAGCATTTCAATTACCAGTGTCAAAGGCTTTTATTGACAATTACATTAGGTTTATGCAAAAAGTCAGTATTTGCAGTGTTGATCCTTCTTTTTAAAAGACCTCTGCAGTTCGCCCTGGCATGCTGTCAATCATCTTCTGGGCCACATCCTGACTGATGGCAGCCCGTCATTTTCTCTGATGAGTCCCCTTTACGATTATATGGGGCATCCGGAAAAAAAGATTGTCCGAAGAAGAAAACTATTATTCCTGTGTAAACAGTAAAGCATCCTGAGACCATTCATGTGACTATTCATATCCCTAATCATGTCACTACTTTAAAATAATCCTAATCACTATGGAAAAGCATCTGTAATGAGATTAGAGATCATAACTTCTGGCTGTTTAAAGTACATGCTTTCCATATTAAAAATATAATCTAAATCTAATCTGCCATTCTCTTTGATGCACAGCTATACAGCATCAATATTGATAGAAATGTACAGATTCATATTTTTTTCAGACCTTGAATCATAAAAAAATTAATCACAGCTCTTTTATACTTTCAGTTTTTTTTAGGTTTTCTGTATGCAAGTTTATTTCAAAGCAGGTATATTTAATAATTTAATTCAATACTTTATCAATTTACTGTATATTTACCTGCAATTCTTGACTCACTTTGATTTTCTGAGATGCTGCAAATTAACATTGTTGATTGCTAATTAGCTGTTGTAGACCCTGTGTATAAAACTGTGCTTCAAGACTTCAAGAAGACATGGCAGCTAACTGGCAACATGCATACTCAGATACGTAGCTAACATGGTCAAACATAGTTTGGTTGTTATGAAATATTTTCTTTCATTGGTTTATTATTTTTTAGGTGAGACTTACATTTACATTTACATTTAGTGACTTAGTTACTGTCTTCTTTTCTGAATTAAATGTCTTGGATTGTGAACAAAAGAAAACTCTCTCTCTGTACCTGCAGCATGTAGAGTGTTATATTTGTTGTTTAATATTTAGTATATAATAAGTAAGGAATATTATTACAAACTGTGATGAAGTCAGATATTTTCCTATAGCAGTTTTATTCCTCTTATCTTGCTTTTAGTTTTTCTTTGTTGTAGAACATTTGTGAACCACATTAATAAATAGCAGCCTTACTGGCCTTTTTCCCTTTTATTCAATCTCTTTTACAGTTAATAAAACAACAAAAAGGTGATTTTGTCATATTAAGAAAGCAGAAAAAACTCTGTGCTTAAAACTTGCTGACTCTGGAGACTCCTTCCACACATGTTAAATAAACATCTTGTTACAGATAACATTATTACAAATTATAAATAAGAAAACAGCAGATTTACTCTTTCTTATTTTTCTTAATATAATGCTTAAATTAAATCCCAGTACAGGAACGTGTTGTTATCACAGAAACAATAATGTATGAATATTAATATAATCTGTTTTTCTTTTCCTAACGTACTGTATAATGTAATGCACTGAGCGGAGAGAAAAGAACAGCGTAACTAGTGTAGTGTTGTATTTCCAATTAGAACTTGTGCACTAGTAGCCTCCTGCTTTTGTTTTTATCAACCTGTCATCATCTGCACAAACTATTTGACCCCTCAGCTTGCCCTCAACCTCACACTTGCACTTGGTTGCCATGGAAATCCGATCTAGTTGTGCAGTAGGGGTAATTGTAGTACTTTGCTTTTCTTTCTAGGATTTGGGCCGAAGGAGCGTTTTCAGATCGTCACACAACACAATCGACTGCGCACCCGAGTCGAGCCCATGGCGGCGAACATGCAGAAAATGGTAGGTTATACGCAGTCTTAATCCTGCTCTTAATGTCAGGAAAGAACTCAAGGGTACCACTGAATGAACAGTGTAGGACTTTTTTCCTTTCTTTTCGTAGGAAGTGCATTCATTGAAAAAAAAAACACAATAAGGTTTAATGAGGTATGGTTAAGGAGTTATTCAGTTTTAATTATTTGTATTTGTATTTGTTTTAGTATTTAAGGTTTGGTTTGGTCACTCAAATTCTTCATGTGTTCAAGACTTATGGACATCTATCACCTGTCGACACGTTATTGAGGTGTTAAAAGTGTTTATATCTCTCCCAATTTCCTTATCGGTTCTCTGTTATTAAGATCAAGTCATGAAATAATTGACGTGAACATCCAGTTCAGACAGAGGTACATACATATTTCTCGCCATGCTTTCCCAGGATCTCCCTTCTGCTCCATGCTCCCATTTTTGGACTGGTGCCAGAGCTCTTCATTAATGGAACATGCCAGAAGAAGAAGTAGAAACCCCCAGCATGCTTGTTGTTGAAGTGCCCCCACCTTCCAGAGTTTGAGAATAGGATGTGCTTTGTAAAACAACTCTCTTCTTATTGACACCACTGACCTTGAATGCTTATAGTATAGAAATTTCCCACAGTTCCTCCTAAGTTCCCCCAAACACCTATCAGCCATGCGGAATGTGACTCCCTCCCCAGCTGGAGTCTATTCTCGTTTCAAAATCGCACTTAATCCGATCAGACGTCCTCTTTCTCTGAAGGATATGCGATGTTGAAACAGTGATACACACACGTCTCTTTGACACAAGCCTGTCGCGAACACCAGGACAGCTGCTGCGCGAGTGCGGGTCAGGGCGTTAATCCCGATGTCCGCGCACGCCGTTTCGTCTTGTGGCTACAGGCTTACGGGGTTAAACAAACACAAGCCACTGTATAAGTCTGACTTCACATTCACTGACTTTGTTTCCCCCTCCTAAACCTCCATGTAAGCGTGTGAGAAGATTTTAAACAATGCTGCCATCTTGGTTGTTTTTTTCTCCAGTGAACATTTTTCATAAAGCCTCTAAGGGATGTTAAGGACTTTATTTTGTCAGCCTGGGAGGCACGCATGGATTTCAATGTGCCAAGGAAAAATCTTTGTCTTTTTAAGGAGCGAATCACACCTCCGTGGTTGGGGCGGGGCTGTGACATTGAATTTCATGTTCGGTCTGTGTGGTGTGTGTGTGGATGTTTGCATGTTCTTCCTGTGTGTGGTGGGTTTCCTCCGGGTACTCCAGTTTCCTCCCGCAGTCCAAAGACATGCACAGTGTCGTGATTGACATTTTCAAATGGCCCTTAGTGAGTGTGTGTTTGTACCCGATTCAGGATGTACCCCACCTCAAGCGCTGATCATTCAAGGACGCACCTTCTGATTCAATGATTTTTGTTTTTTAATAATAATAATAATAATAATAATTTTATTTTATATAGCGCTTTTCAAGAAACTCACGGTCGCTTTACAATAACAAAAATATTTATACATAGAGACATCTGAAAAACAACAAAAACAGAATACAGATAAACATGAGACCCATGTATCATATATTTAAAGATCGGAAAAACAGGACGGAAAAAGATATGTTTTAAGGTGGGTTTTGAAATCCTGTAGTGAAGAAAGATCACGGATGTGTTTGGGAATAGAATTCCA
>JAQQZS010000037.1:28971381-28988264 GCA_030068045.1 Platyallabes tihoni
TTGCTATTATCTTTTATTTCATTTTATGATTATTTTCTTTTCTTCTATGTAAAGCACTTTGAATTACCATTGTGTATATGAAATGTGCTATACAAATAAACTTGCCTTGCTTTGCCTTGCCTTGTTTATTTGCCTGAAAACTGGTCTTTTACATAATATGCGGCTTTCTTTTCTGCCCTACAGACATTTTCCAGTAAGATTGGATTTTTTCACTGGAATGCTAATGCTTGGAAATCAGAAATGTTTGTTTGTACTGACTTAATAATGAAGTAAAAAAAATTCATGTATAACAAACTTTGTACAAGTAAAAAACAAACAAAAAAAAACAGGGTACCTAAGACCTCTAAAGATGTCAGTAGTCGTACCATCGTTGATGCTGTCATGTGACAGTCCGAAGAGAGGCGTTTATTTTTCATGTGGAATTTGTATAAATTTTTGGGCCCCTCTGTGTGTGTGTGTGTGTGTGTGTGTGTGTGTGTGTCCTTGTCTGTTACCAATGCAGGCTGTATACACTTATACTTTTTTTGTTCTCCCTCACAGTTAACTGAATAAGTGTTTTTTTTGTTGTTCTTTATAAAAACAGGTCTGACGTATAAACCGCTAAAAGACTCATTCCGCTGGGACACAGGAGAAATCGTCAGCTTCAACAGTTTTGCTTTTGGACAGCCAGACAACCAGGGGTGAGAAAAATGCAACATGATGATGTTTGTAATATGTGGATGAAGCTGAATATTAGGACTGTAGAAGCTTGAGCAGCTGTAGTGTTTGGGTTTGACCATCAGGTGTCCCTCTTCTCTCTTTGTCTGACTCGAGCTTTGGGAATTGCGTCGAGTTGCAAGCGTCCAGCGCCTTCAACTGGAATGATCAGCGCTGCAAAACTCGCAACAGATACATCTGCCAGTTCAGTGAGTAACAACATGATGTAGAGATCTGAACATGCAGCAGAGGAGTTTGTTTTTATTAATACATCAAGATGATGTTTATTATTATTATTATTATTATTAATAATAATAATAATAATAATAATAATAATAATAATAAACATAATAATAATTAATGTTGTGTTTTTTGTGACATGCTCTTGGGAAAGCTTGTGGAAAATAATCAACAAGAGTGACAACAGTATGAATATGATGGTCATAAACCTCTTTATCATTAGTTAAATGGCCATAATGAAAGGAAAAAGCAACAAAATATAAACTTATGTGGAATTGTGACAAGTAGATTTCAATAATAATAATAATAATAATAATAATGCACTTAATAAATAAAAATATATATTAAATGAAAGTAAATAAATAAAAGAGACCTTTTTTTTGTTAGTATGGTGTTCAGCCAATGTAAAAAAAAAATCATTATAATAAAATGTGGGAAATTATTATAATATAAATATAAATTTAAAATAATGTATAGATTATTGTTACACATTGCATTTTTTAGGAATTTTTGCACAACAGATTAAAGGCTCTGTTTGCATTCACGTGAGACATTCTTTCTCATTAGGACAGCTTTTAATAAATCTGATTAATCTGAATTATTTCATACACCAGACAATATTTAATAGGTATTACATTAGTATTGGAGCAGCAAAGATGTAGACGCTCTTTAACACTCAGCTGTGTTGAAGCGGAAAAGAAAAAACCCAACATAAAACCAGAGCCAGTGTATAAACACGTGCCATGTTTAAGCTGCTCATCTGCTTCATCTCCTTTATGAGTCATTCAGTTTATGTGTGCAAACAGCTTTAGCGTGATAACCGTGCAGCCTCTGTAGGAGTCTGTGGCGTTCGTCATGAAGCGTTTTGCTCGGGATCAATAAGTGCCACTTCACCGCCGCCGTCGCTATTGTGTGAATAACCTCCAGGGGTGGAGGATCTTTCAGCAACACTATTAGTGCCAAAAAGGCTTTTACCTTGTTTTCTTCACGATGTGTTTTGTTTTGCTTTGTGTCATGGAGTGCTTATTGATTAATCAAGATGACTTTATTCCGTAATTGTTGCCACGGCGACAATCTAACAACATGTTTGAAAGCTCTTAGAAGATGCGACGCAATGGAAAACGATCATCTGGGATACGTAGAGATGAGAAAAAAGAAAACACAGTTAAAGGATGCAGACTAACACACATACACACACATGCATAGCAGCTCACGCACTCCAGGACTGAATATAATGAAACAAATTGGGGAAATGAAACAGCCTGTTTGTCTGTTTGTTTGTACACGCATCACGTAAAAAATACTAAATGAATTTTAATCCCTTTCCACAAGTGCATTTAGCCGAGCTTGTGGTAAAATATAGGTTTTGCTTCATTGCAGTCGGCCCACGGGAAGAGAAGATATGCTACTTTGAAATTTAAACGGAAAATGCCCTTCTATCATAAAAAATCAACCATGAAAAAAATCATTAGTTCATTCCAAAATTTAACAGATGGTGTTGTACATTTTTTAAAACGCACTTACAGTATGAGTGTGCAGTGGAATTCCACACGAATGAAGGGTAAGAAGGGAAGCGCATTAAGCGATGCTCCATCTAATTTAAAAATAAGGCCGCAAAAAATCTTGCACATCACTTGACATTTTTTACGGTGGCCGAGAAGTGCAAAACAAATTAACAAAACTGAAAACAAAATAACAAATTTAAAAACAAAATAACAAAACCCAAAACAACATAACAAATTCAAAAACAAAATAACAAAATGTAAACAAAATAACAAATTCAAAAACAAAATAACAAAACCCAAAGCAAAATAACAAAACCCAAAACTAATTAGTTGTTTTGTTTTTGGTTTTGTTATTTTGTTTTTGGTTTTGTTACTTTGTTTTTGGATTTGTTATTTCGTTTTTGGATTTGTTATTTTGTTTTCAGTTTTGTTAATTTGTTTTGCACTTCTCGGCTACCGTAATTTTTAAGTCTTTCAATTCTTAACAGAAAATAACAGTTTTATGATTAATCATTAACATCCCCAGTGACTATGCCCAAAACCCACATTAAGCCTAATTTTTGTGTGTAAATGTTTATGGATGCTGGACTGAATGAAATAGTTCCACCAGAAACATTTTGGTGTATCCTGCAGCCACTTGTCTGTTTATTTAGACGAACAATTATTATTTTTTTTATCCCACTGAAAAATCTACATTTAGTCAAGCATTAAGTGTTTCTGGCAGAGGCAATGGGATTTTAAATGCAAATATGCTGCCTGGTCACCACTTCAGAGGGGTCAAATTATTGACTGGCATCAAGTACTGAAATCAATTAATAAGATTTGAAATTCCTGGAATTGGTTTAATAGCTGTCCAACACATTATTAAAACCTGTAAGTACTGTGCTGTACCTTCAACTTCGTGAAAGAAATGTGGTCAGAAAAAAATCATGAATGGAGATCACTGAGAAACTGTCAGTAGAAATCAGATCTATGTTTAATAGAAGAGGGTTTTCACAGACATAATGTGATGAGAACTCACAGGATTGGGACTAAACAGTTGTGCGGCCATAAGAACACCACTTGTTAGTGAGACTGATCTGAAAAAAAAAAAAAACTTACATTTGCTGGAGAGCGTAAAAGCGATGGAAAAAGGTCATGTGATCTGATGAGTCCAGATTGAGCCTATTCCAGAGTGATGGGCGTGTCAGGGTAAGAAGGGAAACTCATGAAGCGATGCTCCCATCATGCATAGTGTTTAGACTCAGCAACGTTATGTGGCAATAAAATGTACCTAAATGTACTGAATGACCAGAGTATCACATCTTAATGGAACAGGCATATTCTAGGATTCAAATTGTAAAAAAAAAAAAGCGATTCAGGGAGCATGAGGAATCATTTTGGCACATGAATTCACGACCACACTGAACACCGTCATCAAAGCTAAAGGAGATCATTGGCATTAAGCAGAATTAATAATGCTGTTCATTTTCAAGTGAAAAACAGGACAGCTCAGAAAGCATCACTGATGCATCATCATATTTTATTATATGATATCTTGTATCTTATATGTACAGTATATGAGTTTCTTTTAAAAAGAAAACATGTTCATATCTGCTCCAAATAGCTCATATCTGTCTAGCAGTGGCAATTGGACACTTAAAATAATCTAAACTCTGTCATTTTGAAGCACTTTCTTGTGCATCTTGGTGTGTGTGTGTTGTGTGTCTGTGTGGTTGTTGTGTGTGTGTGTGTGTGTGTGTTTCCAGGTCCAGAGCACATCGCTCGGTGGGAGTTTGGCCGATGAGAGCTGTGCTTCGTGACTGAGGCAGAAGATTACTGATCCACGGCTGCTGTTCCTCTTCTGACTGGATTGTGTGGTTTTAAGCTCAGATCTAGGACTCCTGATCGATGTAGCCGGAATTTCACAAGGAATAAAATATGTTGAGACATGTAGCTAGAGGAAAATAATCAATGACTCATTGTCATACACTGCGGATGCAAAGTTGATTTTTTCCCCCCCAGCATGTCCTGAAGTATTTTAGTCCTTTTACACCAGATCGACGAATCTTTTTATTTATTAAACATCATGCTGTAATTTTTATCCATTTTTTATTCAGTGTGTTTTATTCATTTTTGGAATGTTTATAAAATTGGTCGATATTTGTGTTCACGGCCATCCTATGTGTATTTTGTACAGGAACAATGCAAGGGAATTTTTATCATTGTACATTTGGCCTTAATAAAAATAGCAGATAAGACTAAAGCTCTGTTCATATTACTGACACATTTTTTGGTCGGATCGGATTTGCGTATCATGACGGTTCACATTAAAAATTACAAATGACTTTTATCTTACTCTAATGTTGATGCGTTTGTCCTTTGAAATGTTGCTCTTGTACTGTACACATCAATACGTCTTTGCCTAAAGTCACATGAAATCCCGTTTTCCTTCAAATCGCATGACTGTGTATCAGATGTAGATCCGATGTAGGACCACATATGGAAGTGACTCAGATCCGTCAGATTTGTGCATCCATCAGATTTGTGCATTCAGACAGCCCTAAGAAACAGACCTCTGTCACATTAGGGTAAAAAACAACAACAAAAAAACCCCAGATCTGCTTCCCTTCAGACAGGTAATATACTGTAAATGCAGCCTAAAACCTTCAATGGTTGGATAGCTTCGATTTAAACTCTCTAATATTATCAAACATCCCCTTCGTCCAATCTCACATTTGCCTTGTTTTTAATTTTCCTTTTTGGAGTACAAGCCTCCCTCGCTTTCTGCTGAAGTAAATGGAGAGTGTTTAAAAATCATTAGACAAATGTATTTTCATTTTCAGAGTTTTCCTTAAAACCTCACATAAGCCCAGAGTGATACTGTATGTCAATTCTAATGGCCTGCACTTCCCTGGAGAAAAAACAAAACAACAACAACAAATCTCACAAACTAATATTTAGTTTGGACATATTTGGTCTAAATTACTGCACACAATGTGTTTGTCACATTTTGGACACGTCAAAGACTTAAGTAAACTTGTATAAAAAGAATTCTAATATGTGACCATATACTTATAATATCTGAGCAGCTTTTCTATTACAGTTAGGGAGCCTTTAGCCTTTAAACTGATCAAAACGTCTGTTTTTGTGCTCCAGTTGTCTGGATTTTTTTCTGATAAGGTAGTCAATACTTTTAAATATGAAGTTTATTATTTGAGACAATGTCCACAACAACCTTAACAATGACAGCGGTAAGTTTTAAAGGAGATCAAGAAAAGAGTGTTTAATAACGCAGTCTGTAAAACTGCTGAACATTTAACTTGATGATTGTCCTAATCTAATGGTCGTCACATTTTTTTTAAACCAGAATCCTCTGGATCATACAGCTCGACTGGTTTCCATTAGACCAGTGAAACAAGAAACTCACTTATGTTATGCATATAAGAGTGATGTCTAAGTAAACCTAGGACTTTTGATTGTGCAGAATAACAGATTACAGTTATGAGAGTAAAAACTTCCTATATTCCTCTACTGTATATAATCCCCTGCTACACTAATGCACTTATCCCAGCGTTTCACTAGTGCTTGGGTACCATCAAGGTAGAAAGATTTCTCAGTATGCCAGAGACATCATTATATTGAATGCTTCCGGCCTCCCAGGAACTCCTTTAATGCCCTAATCATGTGGAAATGTCTTGGTGCAAGGTAATGTGATTACAGGATGCTATTGTAATATGCAAGTGGTGTTGGTGAGTGTAGATTTCCCACAGACAGATGCATCTCTTCCACAAGTTGATGACATCCATATCCTAAAATTTTAAGGATCATGTGTTAAACTGGCTGAATGTTCACAGAATCAATTGCAGTGGGCTCTGAACCTGATCGTCTTGAAATCTGTCCGTACTTGAACGTACTTGAAATCTGTCCCGGTTTGACTTGAACGTGCCTCGTGCATATGATGTGTACTAATGTGATAAATATTTAAATGTTACAGTGGCTCTATATTATGAATGTAGAGTAATGGAAATTAGGGTGGTCTAGACTTAGAACTCGCAGAATGTCCATTTGTGGTCGTTTGCATATAAAGTGACAATCATGATTTTGTGGATTGAAATTAGGTTAAAATGTCAGACTCTCATATGATTTGAAAAATAGTGAATTTGTGGACTTGTCGGATTTTATTTTCTGTATTCTGATATAAGACATTTTGTATTATGAAAAATACTGTCTAATTCTTTTTTATATCACTTGCAAATGATGTTTGCGTAATAAAAATTGTTTTTTTTCAATAGCTGTAATTTTCCTCCATTTTATTTAGTAAGTATTAAAAGTCAATCAAATATTTTGTGTCCTTGAATTTGCAACTCCCCCCCCCACAAATTCTGTGCTCTTATAACTTAGTGCTCAAGAGACTATTGTTTATGGAGAAACTTCACGCTAAGGTGACCTGCACTATAGGACTGGATTATAGACACACGCACACACACACACACACACGGCTGAGATGATAAAACAGAAACACAACTAAGGCAATTTGTTCGATCAGATTAAAAAAACAAACAGTCAACGTCCTTGCTGATATTTGCCTCTGTGTTTTGTTAGTGTGTGTGTGTGTGTGTGTGTGTGTATGCAGCCCTGCTGAGCGCTTGCTGAAAGGCTTAATCGTCTGGGCGGGCGATGACTGAAAGCTCATAAATCACCACTCTCATTATTGTTGGCTGTCCATATGGATTTACACTTCCACTGTAATCCATTCGTCAGTCATCGTGTGAGTGTGTATCTGAATTAACATCACTTCTATACCGGATTCATAGATTGTTAAATCAAAGCCACATAATTTAAACAAATACACAACCCAGTGTCTAATTTTCTGTCTAATATCCAGAGCCGTCACACTTTTGACTTTGATCCCAAAACAATTCGCCCAAATGTGATTCTAATAGTTGAGACAATATTTTTAAATCTAAATCAAGAAAAACAATGTACTTCTTTCACATATAGGTGTTCACTTCCCAAGTTGATTATTTTCACCTTCAACACTGTTTTATTCCTTTTACTCAAAAGTCCTGTGTGTCATATTTTTTTTTGTATCTGTTTATTACATGTTCCATTGTGGAATACCATGAATTGTCAGAAAATGTACAATTACAGATTTATATCTAAATGTTACAGTTCTGGCACTGGAGACTCCTTCCATAAATGGCAAATAAATATCTCCTTATAGTCTCTCACTAATTATTGTAAATCGCTGGGCCCGAAAAAGTTGTGCACACTAATATTTTATCTGAGCACCTTTAGCTTTGATTACAGCACACAACGTGGTGTACATTTCATTTGTGAAAATGATTCCTCATGCTCCCAGAAACACTTTTTCACAACGCAAGTCCTGAACTATAGCCTTGCCATGAGGGAAGAAACCCTCCATAGATGTGATACTCTGGTCATTCAGTACATTCAGGTCATCAGCTGACTTCATTTTATTGCCACATACAGTACAGTAACGTTGCTGAGTCTAGACCTGAGCAGCTGAAGCAACCCCAGATCATAACACTGCGTCCAGATGCTGTGTGAATCACTTCCTGCACTTCCGTTCTGGACTCATCAGACCACATAACCCTTTTTCCATTTTGTCCAATCTTTATGCTCCCTAACAAACTAAAGCCTTTTGTTTTGTTTCCGATAGGTCTCACTAACAAGAGGTTTTCTTATGGACACACAGCTGTTTATTCCCAATCCTGTTAGTTCTCATCACATGCGGAAACACTCTTACTTTCAGTATTAAACGTATGTAAAATGTGGAAGTAATCTCAGTCATTCATGATTCTTTTTCTTCTGTGCAGTTGACAGTTCAGCGCTATCCTTCCAGGCTGTAATAATATGCTGGATAGTTCTCACTTAACCTGATTTCAGTCATTTTCATGTTTTCTTTGACTTATGCATAATCACACTGTTATTAGTGTTATATACTGTTGTTACAATATCTTATATGCAATAACACCATTTTAAACTGTGCAATATTGCCGACTCATTTGAAAGTGTAACTATTGTATTATTTTTCTTTTCTTTTCTATTTATACACTGTTCCCTATTTTATATTTGCACATTTTTCTTTGATGCTGCAACATAGAAATTTACCCACTGTCACACGATTATCTTATCTTATCTTATATTATCTTATCAATAATTTGACTGTTCTGTAATGTTGACTTATTACTACCAGGGGGTATTTACCAGCTCAGTGATTTTGCCGTACATTCTCCCTCAGACACTTTAAAACCTGGCTATATAATTTGCTATTGATGTTCTGGCCCCTGGGGATGAATTTTCGATGCACAATGCTGCAAATGTCGAAGACGATGAGCATGCACTTGTTCGAGGCAAGGACAGGCTCTTCCAAGCTGAAGACTGTTGCTTCATCTCAGGGTCACACACACACACACACACACAAGTGTCGGCACCGGTAATGATCCTCGACATGAAGGACGGGTCATCCACGGCACACTGATGGAGTTCTTGGCAGACTTCGACACGATGTTCCTTCTGCTCCTGGGTCAGCAGGCTGGGGACGAACTTGGCAGCAACACGGTGCATGTTCAAATCACATGTGAGGATCGCCTGACATGCTGAAAACGGCAGCAGTTTTGTGGATTGTTCTCTGATGATCATCATGTACAAGTGGCCGAATGGCTTCGACATTTTTGGGAAGTTGAGGTCTTCCTGATCTCTCGTCTTCTTCCGGGGATGTTCTTCTGCTCTTGTCCTCAAAAATTTCAAACGACTCATTGCAGAATCGCTGTAATCTTGCAGAATCATGTCAAACGTCTCTGTGGCAGATTAACCCAGTTTCTCACAGAATGTCTCATTCGTTCTTTGTTCTAACTTGCTGTCCATGATGAAATAATAGATGTGGTCAGAATTGCGTTAGCTGCACAGCTCCCTTATGAAGGACGATGTCTTTTGGCACACTGACTTATGAAGGTCGTTGCTCCCAGTGACTGTGTGTGCAGCTTTGTGCTGCCATCTATTGGTGTGTTACAAAACTAATTCTATCCAATCAGAATAAAGAATTCAGTAGTGCTGTGGTAGAAAGTGGTTTGATGTTGTAGCCAGATTACTACACCCTCTGAAAAAAAAAACAGTCGATTTTAAGCTTTTTCTATCACTAAGTGATAATTTCATGAATTAATATTTTGCATATTTGCTCATTTACATATTTAACATCTGCTCCATGGATTCCTGTTGTCCCAGTACAAAGATGCTACAATACGTGTTGAAATTTCTAATCACTCATAAGCAGCTAATAGAGATTAGGTTGAAAATGAGCACAAGAGTATTTCTATAACGAGAAAAAGACTGCCATAATTTATGCAGAATTTGTGCCCTGATTTCTTTCCCCGAGAACACATTTGTTGATTCTGTGCAGCGCAGATAATAAGAACAAATTCACTTGACACAAGTCGACTTTGCTCTCTCTCTCTCTCTCTCTCTCTCTCTCGCTGCGGTCCTACCCCAATCCAAAATCAATTACACTCCACAGACCAATAATCTAGTGCCTCCCCCAAGTGAACCCTTATCTTCCTCTCAGGGCCAGATAGAAAATAACAAATTACTGCAGATAATTCGGTGGCTGTCGACGTCGCTCGCTGCCTCTGCATCGGACCGACGGCTTTGTTGTGTGTGGCATTCATTCCTCTCCATGCTTCTTCTCTCATCCTCTCTTTCCTTCTGTTTCTCTTTAACTTCATCAATTTGCGTCAGCAAATGTCTTGTTTAAGGATTAGTATCTTGCAGCATAATAATAATAATAATAATAATAGTTATAATAATAAGTGGCTGAATAAAAAAAAGATCATCCATACATGCAGTTCCTTGTATAACACATGTATTACAATTTCATGAATTATAGAATAGAATCAGCAGTAATAGTAGTATAATATAATTTAAGCATGTGTGTATGTGTGTGTGTGTGTGTGTGTATTGACTGTGAATGTGTGTGGACTGTGCCTATATTTGCACTCTCTCCTCCATGCATTAGTGATGGAGGTCATCAGGATAGTAGGGCGACTGTCACAGCGGACGGTTATTTAGGCTGTGCCGGCATTCTGATAAAGTGCATTAAAAGATGATTGGAGAACGAAAGGCACTGGAGGCAGGACAGTGGAATTAGCTCCTATTGTCATGATAATGACATTCATATTTTTCACATCCAACACACCCAGACCTTGCATTGTGCGGTAAACGGGAATGCAATTTCTCAGCCAGCAGCGATCAGAATAAGGAACGACAATTACAAATCCTCTTTGAGAAAGTAAGTCGCTAAATGACTTTTCATTCAGGCGAGGCGAAGGGGTCTAGGAAAGCAATTAAAGTGTGTGTAGCTGTAGGGAAAAGACCCTGTTCTGTTATTTAACCTACATATGGAATATTCCTTCATTCATAGTCAGGAAAACATTCACAAATTTAAAAGCAAAGCAAGTCAAAGGTGCAGTTTTAGAGGTGCAGGGAAAGCAGGAGGAGGTGGAGAAATGTGCAAATGCAGGCAGGTGCCCAGGTGAAACAGGGCCAGGGAGAAAATGGAAAATCCTGGAATGCTGAAAACTCACTTGGAGGGAAATTTGGGAAAAGGAATCAACCAGGTTGGGGTTCTTTGTTAGAGCTTCAGTATATAGATGATGTTCTCTCCATTTCCGAAAAGCCCAACCAGCAGGATGGAGGAATCCAAATACAAGGCAATACTAGATGAAAAACAAGAACCTCAAAGTAGTCAAACAACTAACCCACTAGGCTACCGCAAAGCCTAATCTCAATCTGACAGATCTTGAGAATTTTTGTAAAAAGAATGGTCCTAAACATTGGAATCCAGATGTGCAAAGGTATTTGAGAAGAATTCTAGACTTGCAGCTGTATCTGCTGCCAAAAGTGGTTCAAAAGTGGTTATTGATCCAAGATGGTGATGGTACACTTTGATTGCATTTTGAGACTTCCAACTATCTTCCAATGTTAGATAAACACATGGGGTCATGTTGCCCTTCAAGTCAAACCTGACATTTTTATTTTGCAGAAAATAATCCCCTGCTACATTAACAATATACTTTTTCACAAGTGTTTCACAAGAGTTTCACAAGTGTTTGGGTAGCATCAAGGTATAAGGTTTTTTTCAGTAAACCAGAGTCATGATGGCTTCATGTCTAAAAAAACTGGCCTCCCAGGAACTCCTTTAATATGCCCAAACATGTGGAAATGGCTTGAAGCGAGTTCAGGACTGTACAGGGGATGTGGCAATAACTCCCAGCCAAGTTCCTGTAATGTGCAAATGGTGTTGGTGAATGATTGTGTGTACAGTTCCGACAGACAAAGGGAACTTTTCTGTAAGTTATCTGTCGATGTTCAAGGATCAGGCGTTATACCTGCCGAACGTTCACAGGAAAGGTTGCAATGGGCTCCAACCCACTTTGGCCAGGATCGTCATTTACGACAGAAGTACGGCCATATTTAAAACGTCTAAATGTCTTACTGTCTAATCACTGTACTGTGAATGAAGTCATCTGTAAATATCAATTGCTTTCTTGCTTTCATTCACCAGAAATGTTATTAAGTTCTGGGATTGATTGACTGCCCCACATTATGTAAATAAAAAAGGGTTAAAACCTAATTATAAGCATTTTAGTTTATACTATAACATGGAAAAGGCACTGTATGGTCAGGATCAGACACTCATATGTGGCTGTTGTGTTGCCTCTGCTGTGAATTCCATGTAATCAAGCTGCATAATGACTCATTTTTCCATCACGATTATGACAGATTAATGAAGTGTGTATCAAACCACACCGGCTTCTAAAACCTGATAAAGAAGCGGCTCTTTTTACGAGATCTGTCATGATTAAAGTCTCAAGACAGATTTATGCTCACAGGAGAAGTTTTAGATAAGTTTCCTTACAGAATTTACCTGTTTGGTAGGAGATTAAATTTAAATAGAAAGAGAGAGAGATAGAGATAAAAAAAAAAAAAGCGGTGGTATACTTTGGTACGATTTTACAGCAAGACAAGGAGTGGAGGGAGAAAAATCACTGGAGTGGAGTGAAGAATGAAATATTTGGAGCTGGAGAGCAAAGAGGAATTCAGATTGGTTTGGTAAAACCAGAGGCAGATAATGATAGACAACAATGGAGGCAATTACTCAAGGAATGGGAGATAAGTATGGTCTCCTTGAGACGAAGGTTTTTCCCCCGGTAATGGTTCATTTATTCAGGAGCTGCGCTTTCTCCATACGGCGGCGTCTCAAGGAAGAGCGTGTGAAAGGCTGCAATCAGCACTCAATTAGAGTGTTTTACATTTCAATGGTAATGAGGATACCAGGCAATGTGTCTGCCATGGTAAGGGGGAGAAAAAAGAAAAAACGAAAAGGAGGCAGAAGATAGGAGAAGAATAACAGAGAAGAACAAGACAGAGAGAGAGGGAGATTACAGAGAAGATTATAATAGTCAGAAATATGAGAAATTGCCTGGAACAGTGGTTCGTGTACTTCGGCTTTGCTCGATGAAGTGTTTGCCGCCGCCCTAACACACCTACATGGACTCGTATTATTCCTGCAAGTTGCTGTTAATTAGCTGATTAGAAGCATCAGGAGCGTTAAAGCGGATAATGTCACATTATACTCACGGCAGAAGGATCAGGGCCTGATACAAAGGAAGCACGGCGTTGCTGATACTTTTATGAGTTTCCTTATAAAAGTCTACAATCTCCGAGGCAGTAAAAACAGATGAATTTTCCTACTCCAATTTATCTTCCATTTAAAATGGTTTAAGGGATATTTTACAGGCCAAAAGCCATGGAGCCAGCAATTACCCTCCCTGTGATGCAATACTACATGTATGATTTACTGTATAAGACCCCACCCCCACCCAGTCCTCCCGCTGGATTGACGCTATCAAAGTGCACTGAAGAGGTGAAGATGGACATTTTGTCGGCTCTTTATTCTGGGTTAGTATTTATGTATTTAAATAAGTTTGGGTTAGGCCGGTGTGTTTGTGCTTATCGGTATACCGAGACACCCTGACATTACTGAGGTGAGCTTAGCTAACGTTAGGCTTCATGTTACTGCACTGTACAGGAGTTGGGGAGCTAAACACTCATAACTGTATCTATCTTTTTCCAAAATTTGCCCTGACTTTTGCCCAGCGACAGCATCCTGCTCCACCCCAGCACACACGGGCATGTGAGCGCACAGCTAACGAAAGTTTGAGAAAAAAACAGTGTTTAACAGTTAAGGAGTAGCGGCGCTAAGTTAAGGGATATACAAATTGCCAAATAATGAGTCCCTAATGCTTATTTACGAGTGTTATATTTGTCAGCTTATTTATATAAAAATTAAATGAGTAAATACCCAGTTAATTTAAAACATCACTGCAAATATGTAATTACTCCTGACAATGACAAAGTAAAACCCTTGAAAATATCAAAACCTTTTTAATATGATGCAATACGCACTCATTATAACCCATCATTAGAATTCCAGAAACAGTCTTTTAAACACTCTTTTAAACACTGTAGTAGTCGTATGAGTTTTAGGAGAGATGTTTGGTCAGGTCTGTGCTCTAAAATTTGAGTTTCAAAAGGATTGGACGTCCACCTTTGAAGCCCTCCAAATGATTTTTATTGGACTTGTAAAAACACGCCCCTCTCAGATTCACATGCTGAGAAATAAACATTAAGACAGTAAGAGAGTGATAAGCATCTTTAAACACAATCGAACCTGCATTCTCCTGTTTTATGCAGATCACTGTTTTAACTTTGACTAGTTTTTGAATGAATAAAGTATTTTTATTTAACGTTTTAATTGAGGTTTTGTTAGGCCAACTGTCGCTTGAACTTACTACATCAATGTGCTATAAGGGAAGATAACTTACTTTTTTAATAAATGAAAAGCTGAGCTACAGTAAGTCAACCCTTGAGAAATATAATTAATTGAGCCCACGACCAATATTACTTGAGCTGACGTAAATATTTTAATTACAAGTTGATTCAACTTAAAATTTAACAGCAATGTGAAATATTTAGTTTGGCCAGCAAATTTCTCAAAAAATTGAGTAAACTTTAAAAAACTGTGCAACTTGTTACTAATCTCTTTTATGTTGAGGTGGCTTATTTTATTAAATAGCTTAGCTGACATGTGCATGAGTTTTTGATGCTTTTATACAAAGGTGAGTCAAAAATTATATGTTGGCAAGCTTTTGTATTCCCGAGTGTATGAGCCACAAATGCACCGCTGTCTTCACTTCTTCATCCGAAGTGAATTTTCATCCTCTTAGGGCTGCTTTCAGGAGACTAAACAGGTTAACGTGTGATGAAGCAAGATAGGCCTATATGGAGGATGCTTTAACACCTCAAAATGAAGTTTTTGCAGACAGCGTGGACGTAAGTGTGTGGACGTGCATCGTCATGCAAGATCACATCGCCCTTGGAAAGCAGTCTTCTGCTTTTAATAAGCATCTTACTGTAACACGTACTGTTGATTGTTGAACCTTTTTCTGATAATGTTCCAATACTGGCCCAGAAAACTGTAAGCATTGATGAATTTTCCAGCTGATGGTTGACTTTTGAACTTTTTCTCGATCAGTGATTGAGGATGTTTCCATTCCAGACTCTGCGGTTTACTCTCAGGCTCATAGTCATGAATCCATGTCTCATCACTAGTTATGATTCTCGTTAAGTAATTTTCACCTTCCTTAAAATATCGATACAAATGTTGTTTGCAGATATCCAAATGCTTCTGTTTATGCTCTTCTGTTAGTTGTTTCGGCACCAGGTACACCAGGAATCACTGCACGCTGCTCTTCCTACTTGCAGATCACACTGTAGTTGCAAATGAACTGATGTAACACGTTCGCACCAGCACAGCAGTGACTGGGAGGACAGCAGCTTTGAATGGAAAGCGCTATTTAATAAATATATAATTAATATAACCAGAGAGCGGATAATTTTTGACTCATCAAAAAGTACTTCACTGGAGGTTTTAAAACTATGAAATAACACAAATGGAATTGGACAAATACGTAAGAACAACAACTGTTTTTATTTTAAGGCATGAAGGTTGGCTGTTCTGGAACAGTTCTTGTAAGAACAGTATTGTGTCAAGTGCTTTTGCAAAACTCATCAAGCACCATTATGAAATTGTCTCCTTCTCAGGAAAGCAAGACCAAAACATACCTCTGCTGCAGAGGAGAAGTTCATTTAAAGTTACCAGCCTCAAAAAAACAGCACCTCAGATTAGATTGGCCATTTTAGAAGGTCAAAATAAAAAAGAAGAAAAATAAATAAATAAATAAATAAATAAGGATATTGCTAAAATGACTGAAATTGGGTTATGAACTGTCCAAAACATTATTAAAGGAAAGGACCTGGAGGGATAGTGCTGAACCGTCAACTTTGTGGAAAAATTATTGTAAAAAAAAAAAATTATGATCAGTGCTCACTTACTGTATTTAAAGCCACAGCAGTAATCAGAGTAAATCACTATGTTTACTAGTGAAATTTAGAGCATTTCCACTCACACATGGTGTGATGAAACTCACAGGATTGGGACTAAACAGCTGTGTGTCCATAACAAAACAACTTGTTAGTGAGATTAATCAGAAAAAAATGGCTAGCGAGCAAAGAGTTTGGACTTTGGAACGAGGGGCCACAAGGTCATGTGGTCTGATGAGTCCAGTGTGATCCTATTCCAGTGTGAAGGGAATGTCAGGGTAAGGAAGGAAGCACATGAAGTGATGCACACATCATCTGGACACAGAGTTATGATCTGGGGTTGCTTCAGTTGCTCAGGTCTAGACTCAGCAATGTTATGTGGCAATAAAATGAAATTCAATTCAGCTGACGACCTGAATGTCCTGAATGACCAGGTCCTCACATCTATGGAGCTTTTCTCCACCTCCATATTCGAGGACTTGAGTAAAAGAGTGGTTCTGGGTGCACAAGGTAGGATTTTCACAGTGGAACTGGTCACCACATTGTATGCCATAATCAGAGGCTAAAGGCATTCGAAGAGAATATTAGATTGTGCGACTTTAGATCTGGATACCGTAAAAGGAGCTAACAGCATATTTAAACACAGTGGCTAAATCCCAAGTGGCTCTCTACTCCGTCTCTATATAGTGTCCTATACTGTATGTGCCTTCAATTTACAGTAACACTGCAAAGGAAATACATTCCCTTAAAAATATATAATATTGTTTGGAATAAGCTCTAGTGTTGATGTGATTTTGTAGTCCGGTCCTCGCGAGAGGGTCACACATAGGTCATGTAAGTTTTACATTCTGAGTTCCAGTGTTGTGAAAAAAGCAAACCACAGAGTCTGGAACTGATCATCTGCTATATGCTAAATTCCCAGAATCAGAATCAGAAGGAGTTTTATTGCCAAGTACGCTTGCACGTACAAGGAATTTGTTTTAGTGACAGAGCTTC
>JAQQZS010000037.1:29006952-29032703 GCA_030068045.1 Platyallabes tihoni
GTATTTATTTTTTGGGGCTGTAGAACGAATAATTTGAGTTTCCCATTATTTCCTATGGGAAAATTAAATTTGGTTTATGCTCGTAATCCGAGGTTCCACTGTACATGCTGTTTTTGTATTCCTCTCACTTTTTTCTCTCTGTGAAAAGTGTCTCTCTATCTATCTGTCTCTGTGTTCTCTCAGCACACTGTTGCTATGCGGTCCTGCCGTGGGCTCCGGCTGTGAGGTTCTAGTCTTAGATTTTTATTTATTTTTTTTTTGCCTCACATGAGCCACATCAACATACACACACATTCACCAAAAACACCCATAAACACACACTCCAGCAATCGAGTTTCTCCACCATCTCCCACAGTTTAATTATTTCCTGGCCTGATTTCTTAAAATCTGAGACCTATGGTATTCAAGCTTCAAAAGAGCCACCAATCTCTCTCTCTCTCTCTCTCTCGTCCCTGTTTTCGTGCTTTAGTGGTATGACCCACTGCTCCTCACATCCCTCCCTTCTGCAGTGCCTGTGTTGGTACGGCCCACCGGTAAAGCTGAGGCAATGCTGTCATTGATTCAGTAGTAACACATCGAGCTGCTGAGAAGAGACGCTGCAAAAGAGCGAGAGACAAATCTGTCCTTATGAGCCGAAAGAGTGAGAACAGATCGAGCTGAAGAATAGAACTAGGAAAGCAACTACTCGCCCGTTCAGGTTGCTGGCACCTGTAAACCATTTTTCTTTCCCTCTCTTCGTCTCTGATATGACTCTTTTCAAGAGTGAACATTGCAGCCCACAGTGTGAGTATCACCAGGTTCTCCTTTCTGTCTCGTTCTCCTTGCCTCATTTGGCACTTTTACACTCGAGGGAGGGTTCGGGGTCAGGGGGAGAGTAGCCTGGTTGGAAGTGAGACATACAGTATGAGATCAGATGCAGCTGTTAAGTTCATGCTGTGTTGTGATGAGTGAGGATGTTGATGGCTTCAGTGAAATGTGACGTGGACGTCCTCATGGACAGATGCTTTAAAAGAGTTTAGTATAAGACTAAGATGATGGTTCTGTCTCCTGATGTGTTTATACTCAGCGTGCAGCTGTTGGAAGTCTCCAGAGGTTGCCCTGTTGGACTGTTAGCTGTGCATGTGCGTGTGTGTTTATGTATCTCACTGTATGCATGTTTATTTGTACCTTCGTGTCCCAGTGTCCTCATTCAGAAAGTCTAATGTTGACACAGTGTTCATGTTCAACATTCTACCTTAATTCTAACCTACATAGAATGAAGCAAAGATCTAATATCTTTTAAAAGACAGGGTTTCTTTTTCACATAGACCCTTCTAAGATGTTCCTAGGAAGAAGGTGGCTGTTTCTACTCATCAAGGTCAAAATGTTAAATTCATTTGAAAGAGAGTTTAAATCGGCAACTTTAAACGGTTCTTTTGTTTTTATTAACAAAAACTTTTACAAGAAATATATGTTAAATGCTACAACAGATGGTTTTCTCTGCAAAAAAGATGTATTACAAAGTTTTATATACTGTATAAAACATTTAAAACGGTAGTACAAAACATCAAGCCACAGATCTGATTCAGAATTTAATTTTAAAGTTGAACGTTACATTTTTTCTACAGTTTTGTGGAAAAATCTCCTTTTGGTAATCTGTGTATATTTCTCCATCAGAGTATTCTCATATTAAAGACCATCCAAGGAACCCAAGAGGAACTCTCTTTATAAGAGTAAAAAAAAGTTTTTGGTTCTGCTTTTGAGGAAACAAAAACATCCATGAAAATAAAATTATGTTTAAAACTATAAAAGATTTATTCGTCCATCTTGGAGAATAACTTTGAACACCAGTGTCATGCGGTGTTATTTGCATCGTTCAGCCAAAAGAAGTCTAACTTTGTCCATTTTCTCTAATCATCTGTCCCAGAACAGCATACAATAGTTGTGTGTTTTAAAGTGGTAACTATTTTGCTTTCATAAAGGATTTGAGAAGTATCTACATAGAACCATACAACAGATGTTTTCTCATGTAGAAATGTTTTATGGTTTTATATATAGAGCCTTCACAGGGTTTTATAGAGCATCAAGCCAGTACTGCAGGATTACACATTTATTCTGAAAACTTCTTCGGGTTCTCTGTAAAATCCTTTAAAGGGTTTTTTGAGTGCAACAAGTATTTTTCTGTCAGAGGGAGTTCTCAGTAATACTATGAGAAGAACTCATAACAATCCAAAGAATCCCTGAGGAACCCATGAAACAAAGATGCACTTTATAAATTGTCAGTAATTTGTTCTGATATTAAGGAAGCAATAAACTATCAGGAACTTTTGAAGAACTAAACAACATCCAGAAAGGGTTCCAAGTGGATGTTCTTTAGGAAACGAGGAACATTATCTACCAAGGGATGGACTGTGAAGAATTCAATTCAGTTCAACTGAGTTTTATTTGTATAGAGCTTTTAACAACGACACTGTCACAAAGCAGCATTACAGAAAACAAAATATGGAAATAAATTTTTAAAAAATGTGAAAGTGAAGCATGTTTGGAAGAGTGTAATTAAAAAAATTGTGCATTTTCAGAAACTGACAGAATGAAAAATTCAAACAAACATAGATGATGCTTTGTTCAGTTTCACAAGAACCAAGATAAAATAAAGACGGTAAATCTGCCGTTGATTTATAACCTGATCATAACCTTTCTACCATTTCATTCAATTTGCGTCACAATTATTTTCATTGTTGCCATGTCCACACCTACATGTTTAATAAATGGACTCGGTTTCAACGTCTAAATAAGAATAAATATGATTTGAACCAGAAAAAAGAATTAGTGATAGGCGTAGCCTTTATTCTCCTCTTCAGTACAGGAGTCTGAGTTTAAAGGGTCATATATTTACTTTATGCTATTTACTTTTCCTAGAAAAAAAATTCTACCTTGTTCTTGCTTTACTTTTTAAATTTCTGTATAATCATATTTGCTGCACTTGATTATGACCATAGATCTGGTCTTGTACTATGACAATAATAATATTAGCTCTCATGCTTGAATTACTCTCTAGACTACAGTACATTGAATTTGTAAAAAAAAAAAAAAAAATTAATAATAATAAAATAAATAAATTTTAAACGCAGTTCAGAGACAATGTACTTATCTGTTAGCATTTTATAGGATTTGTGTAAGTTCTTCACATGGATTACTCATGTTTGAAAATTATCCACTCTATTATCCTGCTTACTAATCTATCTTAAAATAAAAATTATTTTGTACATTTTACATTCAATGTCTGTACTTAGAACTTAAAAAAATGTGTTCAATTAAAACAAAATAAAACAAAACAATATATACATACTGCACACACACACACAGTATATATCTCTATATATATCGTTCTGGAAAAAAATAAGAGACTTTATTCCATATTCCTGCCCAAATGGACTTCTATTAATTATTGTTGCAGCTCCATTTTAGAATATTAACTCGGCGAGGTTAAACAGGGCAGTGAGAGGGATTTAAACTGAATAGAATTGTGAATGAGGGCTTTATGAAAGTCTATGTTTGGGGAAATATAAAGTACGTGATGAAGGTCGCCTTCATCTTCCCCGTATGGAGTATGTCTTTTATAAAGTTGACATTTTAAGATTAATAAATGGCTTTAAGGAGTCCTTGCATATACATACACTTTATATTAATTACAGCAGTTTGTATCGTGGCAGCTGGTAATTAACATTCATATAGATTGTATGGTCATGCGAGCTAACTTTTGACCTCATTTGTTAGCTGAATCTAAAGGTTGTCCATCATTCCCTGGTTCCTTGATGAAAGAGACACCAATTAACCATCAGGAACTTAAATCAGTGTGCGACTTAAAATTGAGGTAGGTGTCTTTGTTTTTTTGCTTTTAATTTCATACTTCAAGTCAATTTAAGTGATTATACTTTTCTATCTCAGCTTCTGTTATGCTATAGCACAAAGCCTTTGCACTCTGCCAGACATCTTTCATCATGGAAAAGTTTCAAGCTGTCTGTCTTAGAGATGTCACGCTGTCTCACTCTCCTCGTCCCTCTTTTTATCTTCTTTATCCAGCCTGGGATAAAGAGTGGGGGAGCGAATGAGATGAGACAGTGGCTGTTACAGAAAGTGTGTTGTGTCTGAACAGATATTTGTTGCAGAGAGAGAGAGAGAGAAACAGACAAACAGATGGGGTGTCTCTTTGAAGATTTAAAAATTTGGTCTTATGAGAAATGTATATGGATTTGAGCAAGTGGTCAGATATCAGCCAGTTTTATGCTTCTAACCCTAGCCTATTTAAAAACAGCTCCAAAGTTGCATATTCATTCATTCATTCATTCATTCCATCATTTATTCATTTATATTCTATACTGCTTATCCTGTACAGGCTCACCTGGAGCCTATCCCAGGATACTACTACAATGCAGGGTAGACCCTGGACAAGGTGCCAATCTATTGCATGGCACACATGCACACACCTCATAGTCATTCATACACTATGTGCAATTTGGGAACACTAATTTGCCTACCCTGGACTGTGAGAGGAAACCGGAGCACCCGGAAGAAACCCCACCAACCTCAGGTAGAACATGCAAATTTCACACACAGACATGAGGCAGGAATCGAACCTGGACCCATGTGGAGAGAGGCCTCAGTGCTAACCTCCAAACGCTGCACACAATTGTAATAATCATGTACTCTCAACGTTTTAAACAGTGATTAACAAGAAGTTTCTTCATTTTGCACTTCTGGACAGAAATAGCTCCGCCACATGTAGAAACAGAGCTGCTGCTTTAGTTGAAACTCAGCACACACTATAAAACCCTTTTCCACCTTGTTACACCCTTGTCCCCCTTATTTCCCTTCTTTCTATTACACAGCATTTTGGAAATCCCAACAATTATTAGCAAATTATAAATGCATTTTCTCAATCTGCCATCAGGAAAGAAAAACTCCATACCTGTAGATGTGATAATCTGGACATTCAGTACATTCAGGTCGTCAGTTGACTTAATTTTATTTCCTCATAACGTTTCTGAGTCTAGACCTGAGTAACTGAAGCAACACCAGATCATAACACTGTCTCCAGAGGCTTGTACAGTGGACACTATGCATGATGGGAACATCGCTTCAGGAGCTTCCCTTCTTACCCTAACACGCCCATCACTCTTGAATAGGTTCAATCTGAATGTATTAGGTCACCTGACCTTTTTCCATTGTTCCAAATCTGTATGCTCCCTAGCAAAGTAAAGCCTTTTTTTCTTAATAGACTTAACACACAGCTGTTTAGTTCTTAACTCATTTCCAGTAATTTCTCCTTAGATGCTATCTTCGCCTGCTGAAGGCCCTTCTGTGATAGTGATGTTTTTTTGGCCAGACAGTGTATATTATAACAGCTATAAACAGCTCCCTCACCATCCTTTCATCTTTGTAATGAATAAAACAAAAACAACAACAACAACAAAAAAGACAGTTATGTTTTATAAAGGTACCCAAAGTGTAAATTCCTTTGTTTTGTAGATCTTACAGAGACTGACACTGGAGACTCCTTCCATAAATGGTCACAAAAGTCTCTGTACAATGATTACACATTTACATGGATCATCCTTTTCATAAGTCCATGTGGACAAATTGTTACCATAGAAAAAATAACATCTTACAGTGAGTGCATTATACTGTATAAACCTGTGATTTGTAGCTGCTGTTATAAAATATTATAAGCATGTATGGCCAATCCGAAAAGAGTATTATACAGTGCTGTGCTATAAGGTATCTGTTTAAAGGTTTTATCGCGGTTGGTTGTGTTAAAGGTGAAGGTTTGTCAGAGTTTATATTGTAGATGTTTCTTTAAAGAGGAACAGAATGTAATGTTTCTACCTGATTGCTTAAAAAAGATGGACCGAGTCTGAAAGAGAGACAGATCGGTGACTATGCCACAGACAGGCTCACTGCATGAAGGCTTTGGATGTGAAGTCCATTGGGATTTCCTCTCAGTAACCGGCACGAGTTTTGGCATCAGCTGATTACTTTTCAGTCTGCCTTATTATTTATGCCTGTCACTGATCATTAATTCATGGAGGCTGTCTGCTCCGTCTGTTTTCTCTTTACCTGGCTGAGTGACATGACATTTCGTCTCAGTGTGCGGACTTTAGTGAGCACAAGACAAAAAGTAAGAGATGCATAACTGGGAGATTTATTTATTCATGTATTTTCCAAAGAAACAAATATTTAGACCATTTTCATATATAGATTCCCACAATGGGAAAAAAATATCCCCCCAAATTTTGCTGACTATATAAGAAATGCAGTTAAAACACATTGGGTCATGCTGTTATACAGTAGGAAAGTAATCAACAATGGAAATGGTGTAATGGTGCAATGTCACAGTTATTGCCTTGAACTTAATAATATTACAATGACAAAATCATTGGGAATGGCTCCATGTTTCTTACATCCTCTTCACCGCATTTTGTCAAGGATTACATTGTTCAAAATGTATTAAAGAACGAGACACCATTTCTTGTTTCCACAAAACATTATCATTTAGCTAAAACTGCAAAGCACACATAAAGTACACATTAATTTTACAAATAATTTCACAGCGGTAAATAGCATATAATAATATCAATAGAGACTTGACACACATCAAACCCCAACTCCAACCCTTCCAGATGTTTCAGTTTCAGGGCTGATTTGACATCATGTACTCTTCAGAGATCATGCTTTGTTTTCTTTTGTGTTTATTTTACATGCCGTCAAGGTAGAATTAAATACGTAATTCATATCAATGTCATATTTCCAGCTACCGTGTAGAAATAATTCTATTTCAGCTTCGGGGAGCTGTCCATGTGTAAATGATGTATGGATTTTACTCAAAAAGAACAGGGGAGAACTGAAAAGTGGAATGCATATGGTGGAAACTTTTCCATGATGCAACAAGACGGCAATTCAAAACACAGCATGTGACAGCACTATGGGTAAAAAATAATAATAATAATAATAAAAGGAGGAAATACCTATTAATGTCTATCTGGAGCCAAGTCAAGAGATCATTGCATGGTGTTATTCATTCATTCATTCATCTTCTATACCGCTTTATCCTGTGATCAGGGTTATATACTTTAATAAAAAAAACAAAAAAGAAATGAAAGAAAAATGGCAAAGAAAAGTAAGGAATAGCTGAAGTCAAGAACAGAATAATGTTTGAAATTTGGATTTGATTTCCAGAAATTCATTTTTTTAATTAAGTTTTAAAGTTTAATTAAAACTCCTATGGGATGACACATGCTCGAGGAAAAAAAAACCTTACAGGGTTCTTTGGTTTATCTATAGGTAAACTCTTTACAAGTTCTAGAATTAACTTTAAGTTCTAATTACAATGTTTTAAATATATACTTTTTTGCTCTTAAAGGGTTTTACTTCAAATTATTTCTGCATAGAATTCTTGTATTGTCGTTCAGGCATACATAGAACCTTCATGTCTTCCTCTAGAGCAAATTAATCCATAAAGATAATAAATGTTCATAAAGAGTATTTTTTTTATTTAATGCATACAAATCTGAAGTGTTATGCTGTGTTTGAAATTCATACTTTGACAAAAGAAAACAAACTACAATTACTGGCTTGCGGTTTTACGCCGCAGTCAACCAATGAAGTTGGTAAAACTCTGTGGTAGGACTGGCATACTGTACACTACTCATATTAGTGGGTGAATCAATAATGGTCTGTCAATGTCCAAACATAGTATTTTAGAATACAAGTTGTCTTTGTCTTAAAATGCAGCAATATATGTGTGTGTTAGGATGCAATTTAATTGTTTTTTTAACACTTGTGCAAAAAATCATGTTTACAAGAATGGCTAGATGGGAGGTCACAGTGACCCCAACATTTGACCACCAAAATCTATTCAGTTGAGTCCAAGTAGATGTTTGTGGCAATTTAGAAAAAAAAATTCTCTCCAAGCATTCCTGAGATGGAGCATTCACAAGAAAGGGATTGACATGAGGTCACAGTGTTATTGCCCTTTGATCAGCCAAACGTAATCAGCTCATTGTTCTGGCCAAGTGGACATTTGTTTAAATTTGTAATAAATTGCCTTCTGTCGATCGTGACATATCGCACTCACAATGAGACGTGATGTCACAGTGATGTTGACCTTTGACCACCATAATCTAATCAGTCAGTCTTTGGGGCCATGTGGACATTTGTGCCAATTTAAAGAAATTCCTTGACCGCATTCCTGTGATATTGTGTTCATATATTTCTGAGAGATGCAAGTTGACAGTGACCTTGACCTTTGACCTTCGACCACCAAATTCTAAACTATTCATCTTTGAGCCCCAGTGGACTTGAGTGGCAATTTTGAAGAAATTCCCTTAGGGCATTAGTTGTATTGATACTGATACTGGACACAAGAATGGGACAGATATACTGGGATGGACATGAGGCCACAGTGACCTTGACATTTTATCCTTGGCTACCAAAATATAATCATTTCATCCTTCAGTCCAAATGGACTTTTTTTTTTTTGCCAATTTTAATGAAATTTCCTCAATACCTTACTGAGATATCACATTCAAAACAATGGGACGGATGCATTGACCTTGACCTTTGACTCCTGACACCGAACTCTAAGCAGTTTATACTTGTGTAAAAGTAAAATTTTACAGCTACATATTTTAGAAACCCTGAAAATTATAAAAGCAATACATTTTGAAACTCTATGTAAATCTAGAACCCTTCGAGTTCTATATGGAGGCATGCAGAGGGTTACATAAACAAACCACTTGTTCTATGTAGAACTTTACATAAAAGGTTAGAACACAACATTAACTAATAAAAATACATATACAGTAGAGCATATAAACACATATGGCATTAGATAATGAAGCAACAACAACAGACAATTGTTATTTCAAGACACAAAGGTCAGCTGTTCTGGCCAACAATTCCAACAGTTCTTGGAAGAACCGTATTGTCGAACGCATTTGCAAAACCCATCAAGCACCATGATGAATCTGTCTCTCATGAGGACCTTTCCAGGAAAGCAAGACCAAAACGGACCTCTGCTCCAGAGTTCATTTAGAGTCACCATCCTCAGAAATCAGCAATTAACAAACAGCACCTCAGATCAGAGCCGGGAGTTTAAAGCGGTGAACTGTAAAAAAACAGGGTTTTTTGTGGATTTTCGGGACAGGGTTCTTAGCTGCATAAAAAGACTCTGACCTCCTTTCTGAAAGGACACTGTTTCTCCTCGGAGTGAAACTGCAGACCATTTTTTTGTCAAAGATGACATTTTCACTTCCTATAAAAGTTCACAGGTGTAAGGTACTGTACGGTATCCGAGACTCGGTTATGATTCATTCCTGGGTTTATTTACAGAGTAAAGCTACATCAGCAAAAAAAATAATCCGATATAAACCCAGATTAGTGAAAATACATCAGGTTTGCGGTGTCCCAGGAGTCTGACTGTGAGTTTAACATTGAGATTTAATCACAGAAGGAGGATAAATAGGGTTTGCAGGTGGTGTAATTGGCACCGAGGCCTCCTGAGGATTTGGGCTGTAATCTAATTTCACCTCTGTGTTTATGTGACCTCTGCTCACTTCCTCTGTCCTTAACGACCTGTGTGTGATAGTGTATGCACATTTATAGTGTTCTGCTGATCGTAGAATGTTGCTGAGCATGTGTTAGAGATCATGCTTTGATTTCATTGTTTTAATCATTAATGGGGAATTCATGCATGAGTTAAATCGTGTGAATATATATATATATATATATATATATATATATATATATATATATTTTTTTTTTTACCTAATTCAATCTTTTTACATGTTCTAAAAAAAAAACACACGCATGGGAAAATTAAGGGATTTTAAGAAGGGAGGAAGGAAAGAAGGGGAGGAAAGAAGTGAGGATGTGCACGTACAGGTCCAGAAGCAGTGCGCAACTGGCATACAAGCACTTGGCTGGCGAACGATGGTGGCGGCAGAGCAGAGATTCCCGAAGGCTCCTCCACGGCCTGCTTGCAGTCATAGTCAGCTGGCCCCACCCAATCTTGGGTGTGGCCGCAGACGGGAATCAAATGCGATGCAGACAATGACAGTTGTCGCTCCTGCGGTAACCACAGAGGTGATCCCGGCTGGGGAAGGGGGCCTTAACATAGATGCAGCTGCCTTTTCCCTTTCAGTGGCTGAATCAAGAAGCCTGCCTTTCTGTGAAACTTAAATCATTGGACAATTTGTACAGTCCATCCACAGCTGTCTCTTGCCTGGCAATCACACGATGTAGTACAGTCTGCCCGTCCCTTGGGCACGTTGAATTGCCCCACTTACATGCCATTCTCACAGTGAATGTCCGCCATGCTTTCTGCTCGTTTCCAAACGTCCAGACTCCTTGCTAACCCGAGGTCCATTGGTGATTATGTCCCGAAAGCTGTGCCAGATTTAGCGACCTTGACACTTTACATACTGTAGCTGCTGAAGGGGAGGCTGGATTCATAAAAAATATTGGATCACAAGTCACAGTTCGAATAGCATCTCATTTGTTTTGATCATTTATTACTAACAGAATTCAAGGAAACTTAAAGTGAGGGGAGGGGTAGCTTGGGCACCCATTTGCCACTGTTGGGCCCTTGAGCAAGCCAGTGAACCATCAACTTCTCCGGTGTTTAATGGAGGAAGAAATGTAAATCACTCGGATAAGAGCGTGTGCCAAATGCTGTAAGTGAAGTTGATGATTAATTGATGTTGATATTATTTGGCTGTTTTTTTAATAGGAGTGGCCCGGTATTCACCACTGCCTACATGGCAGTGTAATCTTGCAACCCTGGTGAGCCCATTGAGTTTTGTATCACAAATGCAAATTAGCCCATAATGAAACATCATTGTAGCTTGCAAAATGATTTACAAATAACAATTATATATACAAAAGTGATTCACCGCATTTTTTCACCTCATTGCTATGAAATCCATACATTAGTTCAACATTACTTACAGGTTGACCTTAGATATTGACACACATTGCCAGGGCCAAACAACATCTGAATGCTGGAGCAAGAGATGGAGCAACATGATGGACATGCGATAAAAGTCGCCTGTTCTCCGCACAGCCCAGTGTTTCTACTCTCTTATCGAATAATGGAAATCCCATGCATGGGTCCATGACTGCTGTTAATAATGAGCTGAGTAAGCAGCTCTCACCATTGTGCAGTCTGATCTAACCCTCTCTGAAGTCGACTGATATATGTATTCTGGCCTCGGGTATAAAAGCTGCCCTCTTTTTCTGCATCTTGCACACACACAAGCACACACAGGACTGTTATACAACACAGAATCATGCAGTCACAGTTCGAGTGCATCACGTAATGTTCATATCAGACATCAGAATGAACAAAAGGCGATCTCTGTGACCGTGGGGTGGGTGTTGATGCCAGACATGCTGGTATGAGTATTTCAGGAGATACAGAGCGCCTGGGATTTTTATGCACAACAGTCTCCAGATGTCACCAAATGGTGCTCAGAACAAATGGTATGCAACGAGCAGGAGTACTGTGCTGTTTTTAATGAGAGAGAGAGCAGAGGAAAATGGTTAGAATGTCTGATGAGCGGGCTGGTGTTACTCAAATGATCACTCTTTACAGCCATGATGAGCAGAAAAGCAACTCAGAATTCACAGCAGGTTATACTATGAGGCAGATGTGCTGCATCCGTCTTGAAGACCTCACCAGGTTCTCAGACAGGGACAGAAATATGACACTGACATTTTTCCAATACTGAACTACCCAATACAACACAAGCCACTCCCAACTCCGCGAACAAAACCAGCGTCAATGTTATTGTAGACATGCACTGTTCTGCAAGTTTAGTTTCGGGTCTGGTAAGAAACAGGGGTGTTTATTGTATAAAATTTTAGACTACAAATTGTGTGGAATTTGATTGATCGATTAACATTTTACTGTACATGCTTGGCTTTGCACTATAGCATCATTCTCAAATTATCAAAGCACGCTAGCTGTATTAGCTTTGTCCTATTTTTTTTTCATAATACAAGCTGGTATAAAATAAACAGAGAATGGTAGAAATGCCAGGCCATATGAACAGTAGGAAATAGGATTCCTCCAGTTCTGAAAAACGCATGCAAATGGCTGCTTGGAGCTGGCTGCAAAAGTGAGTCAATCCCTGTAGTTCCACAGATTAAAATGTCCAGCTTTACAACAGAAATCATCAGTTCATTCCATCCATTTGCACTCTTTATGAATGAATCAGGATTTAGGCGGAGTCAATTCCTGCCACGATGGCAATAAGTATCAAACTGCTCCCACACAAGGGATTGTCCAGTTCTTTTCATACTGTTTATGGCTGTAGGATTATTGTATTGTAGGATCGACTTATTCAATGCAATCAATTGGGTTGATCAGAAAATTCAATTTGAGAATTCATAAAAAATACAGGAAAAATATTCAGCAGGATCCATTTGCGAATGTGCAACAAAAACCAAGGTCATAAAAATCCCAAGCTCATTCTGTCCCAATATATCAACTTGAGAGATCCATGTTTTTCTCCTAGCATGCTTACCTAAAAGCTCTAAAACACTCAGATTTTATGGTTTTAAAAATCAGCGGTTTATCTGGAGATGACGAGTTTATCAACCTTAAGTCTCCTCAATCTGTTCGTGGGTCCCTTTTGACAAATCAGGAAAACTGACAGAGATATATATATATATTTTATCCCCATCCCTTGTTCAGTGTATCTAAGCAGCACAAATCTCTGCATGCTTAATTGGAGTTTTTTCACTTCACACAACTGCTCGATGTATCGTAGGCTTTAATCCTTTACTGTCTAAATCCTGTCCCTTATGTTCCCCTGATTTTCTCAGCACATAACCAGCCTTTCTAAATGTTTACTGTTGATTTCAGAGTCATTATGTCTCATAATTTCAATAGGGGCTTGCTATTGAAAAGGATGCTGGTAGAAAAGCCTGAAAATAATCATGCTAATGTAATTAAGCTTTTAAAAGAAAAAGGCAGGAAGACAAAAAATAAAATAAAATAAATAAAAATCACAATCCTCTCCTCCATCTCCCAAAATGGAAAGTATATTAATTTCCACTGTAATTCCGTCCTCTAGTGTATATTAAAAGCTTTTTGGCTGTTTATTTCCATCAGAGTCTAGCTCAAAGGCATGCCGGTGTGCCTTATTTTCATGGAGATCACAGCGGGAAAGCTAATTGCATTGTGTTGCGTCGTGTTCACCGCATATGAGCAAATTGCTCGCTCGAGGCGATGCACGCTGTTGCGTGATTGCAGGGGTCCTGGAGTCTTTCTGCAGTGTAATGGCTTTATCGTGCTGTGGATTAACACTGCCAGCTCGACATAGTCGCCGTGCTCAGTGCCTTTGTTAGCAGCACTGACCTGTGGGGTTTTAATATACACTGGTTTTGCTTCTCCTTTCAACCAGCAAGTGGGAAAAAAAAACAAGCTCGATGGATTTTTTGATTGAGATGGGATATTTTTTTTTCTAATTCATAATATTTTTGGAGTAATTTGGAGATTATACAAAAACATCAAAAGCATTTTAATGGAGCGGAGAATGTATTCATGTGTGTGAATGATAGCTTTAGGAAATATTTTGTACAAAAAAAATGTACTGTACTGTAACTTTTAAGTATCATCTCTATTTATGTGATCATTAGCTCTGGGATGAAAAGGGGTGGAGCTAAAATAGTTACATAATCAAAAGGGAAGGAATCTCTGTCAAGTTATTCCATGACCGGGAGAGGAAAGTTTGCATTTTCTAGTGTTTTCTTGACAAGCTACATTTTAAATCATCTTCTAGAAAAAGGATGCCAGTGAGGGAATGACGTTTATAGTGCCGATAATGTTGAAGTACGAACTTGTTTTGCAGACGTTCTACAGCTTTAAAACATCACTATACATGTACAACACATTTTCTTTAAGATACAACCCCAATTAAAAAAAAAAAAATTGTGTTACAGTATGGAAATAAACAGAGTCATCTGTAAAGTCTCTTCACCTTGTACTATATTGAAAACTCCACAACAACTCATTATTTAACGATTTCCATGTGAATTTAATTGTTTGTTGAAAATATGCACTCATTTTATATCTGGTGGGTGCAACACCCTCCAAAGAAGATGAGACAGGGCCAATTTGAAACTAATAACAGTGTGACAAGTAGAAATTACATGGTGATGCGAAACAAGTGCTATTAAACAGGTGAAGGCTGAAATGGATGTTTCAAGACTCAATTCTTCAAATGCATTTAAATTGAATGATGTAGATTAAATGAAAGAAATGGGAACAAATGTTTTTCTGTGACAGGCTGCAAGGTGCCTAAAGGTCGTTTATGTAACAACCTAAGCAGCAGCCTTATTTCCCCTCTCGTCTGTTCCAACAACTTGTCATCATCTGCACATGTTTTTAACTGGTTCATACCTTAAGTTAGATGTTTTTATGCTTGAATGATTCACTGTGTGGCTTAAAAACAGAAAACATTTCTGTGCAACTGAAACTCAGGTACAGGAACTGTACTGAAAATAAAAAGCAAAAATGAGACTAAATGAGTTCTTCAGGAAGCCTATATAACTATTCCTCAAGACTACATTAAAAACACAAGAAGGTCTGGCTCTTTGGATGCAAATTAAGAAGAAGTGTGTTGAGGTTGTACAATTGAGGTTGTACTCATTTTGTACAACCTCAATTGCAAACAAAGTTAGGACAGTATGGAAATTGGCGTAAAAATCAGAAAGGAGTCGTCTGTAAAATCTTTTCAAGTTTGCATTGTATTGAATACACTGCAAGAACTCATTATTTGATGCTTTCTACATAACAATTTGGGACAGTTGACTGTTTACCAATGTGTAACATCACCATTTCTGTTAATACATTTCGAGCATTTGGGCACTGAAGACACCAAGTGGTCAAGTTTAGCTAGAGAGAGTTTCCCAGATTCTTCCATTATGCAGGTCTTCAGCTACTCAATTGTCGTCATTGCCATGCTTTGCAATTCATAGAGCAGGCAAGCCAGTCTAGCACCTGTACTTTGTGTTTAGCACCTATGCAAGTGTGATCTACGCAAAATGCGATTTGCTATTGTCCTGCTGGAAAATACAAGGATGTCTCGGAAAAAGATGGTGTATGACGGTGTACTACTGTATGTTGCTCCAAAAGAACACATTTGTTTTCTGCATTAATGGTGCTTTCACAGATATGCATTTTATCCTACAACAGCCCCCCACACTTACCAAGACTGATGCTAGCTTTTGGACCTGACGCTAATAACAGCTTGGATGGTCCTTTTCCTCTATGACCCAGAGAATATGATGTTTCCAAAACCTATTTCAATTGTTGACTTGTCAGACCACAAAACATGTTTCCATCGTGCTATTGTCTATCTCAGAGAAGTCTTAGATGCCTCTGGACAATATTAATTTACTTTCTTAATTTGTAAATGTGTGATTAATGGACACAGGTTTACGAAAGTATTCCCCCAATCCACATCATAATATCCACCACAGATGCTTAACGTTTTTAAGACAGTGATGCCTGAGGGATCGGAGATCATGCGTATTCAGAAGTGGTTTTCGGTTCTGCCCTTTACGCATTGAGATTTGATACAGTAGGTTTCCTTGAATTTCTTGATGATACTAACACAAGGGAATGTTATCCTGAAAGTATAGGTTAATTTGCTGCTGCATCAGTTGGCAAATCGTCCGAGTCTTGCTCCATCGTTGCTCTAGAAGGACTAGGCCTTTCTTTGAATCTCCTTGTATACTTTAACATAATTGGTTCACCTGTTTAATAGCACTTGTTTCGCATCACCATGTAATTTCTACTTGTCACACTGTTATTAGTTTCAAATTGGCCCTCATCTTCTTTGGAGGATGTTGCACCCACCAGATTTAAAATGAGTGCATATTTTCAACAAACAATTACAGTAAATTCACATGGAAATCATTAAATAATGAGTTGTTGTGGAGTTTTCAATATAGTACAAGGTGAAGAGACTTTACAGATGACTCCATGCTCCATACATTATTTCCATGCTGTCCCAACTTTTTTCTGTTAATTGGGGTTGTATATTAAAGAATATGTGTTGTTTTTTGATTGCTATTAGTGCAAACTAATACTTATACTGTATATGAGGGAAAAAAACACTTTAGGATGTGTATAGGTAAATAATCAAGGTCAGGATGGTGGCAGTGTATTTTTCATCATACTGACAGGGGAAGATGAGTGCTGGTGGTGACCCTGTCGCCTGGTCATCGGCCTTAAGGAGCAGATCATGTCGCTGTGGCAGATGGAGGGTAATTAGGCATAAAGCATTTGATATGTATGCCAGTATTAAATTGAACCAGCCAGGGTACAGGGCAGGGAGGACCTGAGCTTCACTGCTGCACTCTGTACAAGCACTAGCAGCTCACTTGAGTGTCTGAAATGGAGCTGTTGGATGAAGAGTGCATGACAGCCATGAGTGTAGAACCATTTACTCTTCCACGGTGCGTTTATGCAGCCAAATCACATCAAGTCCAAATAGAAGTTTCCTGATTGCCTCCTGAGTGGCACTGTGGTAAAGTGCTCGCAGTATCATCCACTAGTTTGAGTCTTGGGTGATGCTACAGCCCTTTGTAGCCAGGATCCAGATTGGTAGCGAGGACAGATTTAACTGCAGCACTTTAACATACTCCCACATCAATCAAAGCAACACTAGCCAATCAAGTGGAAGATTGGCCTCTATAGAGGATTGTTCTATTGATGTTTTTTCATAGAAGATTCCAAGTAGAACCTAGTAGAAAAATGGAACTATTATCCATTCAAAGAACCACTGAGGATCCTTAGTCTTCATTCCTTTGGAGGATTAAAAGATGATTTCAGAACAAGTTCCAAGTACAAACTAAAAAAATTTAATGGAAATTTAGTTATTAATGGAAAAAAATGCCCATGAGAGACTGTTTAAGTTCATCTAGCGCTGCCATTTTGCTCAGTGGAGGTTTTACTTATAAAGTACAGAATATATTAAAACTGATCCTCCTGTTCCTTCAGTTTCCTTATTTTGAGTACCTCTAGTGGAACCCTTTGCTCTGTTCGTCTTTGGGTACTCTTTGGTTTGTTCCAAATAGACTCTTTTTAAAGAAATGAAATGATTCTCCAATTAATCTTTGAGGAACTATTTCTGCAAGAGATCTTCTGGAGGATCTCCCTCTTTTTTATTTCAGAAAAGATTCATCTAGCATTTATTATTCTAAAGGTTTCTTGGGAGAACCCTTCGGTTAAGGGTGTACATTAAAAGCAACAAGCAGAACCTATTTGGAAACCATAAAATACCCTCATTTCTTAGTTTCTCTATGGAAACCCAAGTACAACCCCTTTTAAAAACTGAAACCATATATAATTTAATAAATTTTTAACCTGTGGGTTTTTAATTTTAAAAAGGTTCTTGTTTGAACCTTTTTAGACAGGAGAGACCCTGAATGCTTTTTTCTAGTAGTTCATCTGGTGATACCTTTCAGTCTGCTCTTTCTCTTCCAAATAGAGTATCTTGTAGAAACCTAGAACAGATATACAGGTATACATTCTATACTAATACAAAATAAATTACATTAAAAACTTTCTGTAAATATTACATTTGGAAGAACCATTTGGTTTGTCTTTGTATGAGCTGTCTACTTTTTTTTTTTTTTTTTAATAGATAAAATTCTAGTTAGATCTTTTTTAGGACCAAGATTGCTTTGATCAGAACCCAGAGGAGCCCAATTTTCTATGAGATCCTGGGAGTGTATTCTTTGATTGATTCTTTCAGGAATAAAAAGAAAGAGAAAAAAACAGAACCTCTTCAGAAAATTTGAGCGATCGGACATGTGCAGAACCTTTAGGAACATTTGTATAAAGAGTGAAGGAGGACAATTTTCAGACACAGCGGAATGAATGGTATCTAGTCTAACAAAGTGGTATTTGGCAAGTCTTTCCTACTGTTCTCCACTTTTCCACTGTGTGTATCTATGTGTGTGTTTTGTGCGAGTGTGTGTGTGTGTGTGCTGTTTCAAGAACCCACACTGTGCCTTTCCCCACCAGCGTGTGGAAATTGCGGTGCTGATGGCCTACCGCGCTAACCAGCCCCTCAGTCTTGCTGCATAATGCAGCCAAAAAGAATCAATCTCTCCATGTCATGGAACAAAGCCCTAAAATTGGATGTCTCTTGTTTCTGGATGTTTACTTATATGAATTTTGACAAGCCGATGCTATAAATTCTGCAGCAGGATGTTGTGTGCAGTCTGAGAGCATGATCAGCTTTTATAATGCTTAAAACAAGCAGCTGTACATTTGACCTGACTTCTGAAGCATCCTCGGTCTCTTTCACTCTCTTAGAGCCTGTGGAGTAGACCGGGACCTGAGAGGTGACCTCTGCTTTTGGAGTGGACAGAGTTGGGGTCGGTGTTGGACTCCGACATTGAGGTTATTGGTCTTGCCTGACAGCTCCTTGTTGTTTTCCCACAGACATGAACATGACCGGAGAGCTGAAATCAAGCCGCCCGAAGTCAGGAGGAGTCAAAAGGCCGAGCAGTGCTGCTTATGGGTGAGTGTGAAACACCTTCAGCTCTTTCCTCTTGACCGCACAGCTGTACGAGGGTTGATATGAACTTTTAAAACTTTTGATTAAGGTAAACAAAACCAACGAATGGTTATATGACTTATATGTCTGGATGTAAAATGATAATAATTCTCCATCTTTCTCTGTCTTTTCTATTCTCAACCTTGCAGTGTTTTTAAAACACCTGAATTGCCTCAAATTTACATATGTTCCTGTTCTTTCGCCTTATATACATTATAGTAAGGATTATTTTTCAATTAGCTCTTGTTAATAAACCCTTTTAGAATGCTAAGAACCTTTAAGGAACTTTGTAACAGCCGCTGGTTTTTCTTATCAGAAATGTGTCCGAGAGCACTATAATGATCTGTAGAAGTTTTAACAAGCCTTTTCTTTGTTGAGAACCATTTTACTTAGTCCATGAAGGTTTCTCAATTAGAAAAATTGCGTAATTGGAATGTTTAAAAAAATGTAAACCATGTAAAAAAGCAATTATATTTTCCAAGATTCCCTTTTATGGAACCAACATTAGTTAAGTTGGTCCACTAGCATTTTCTTTGTAGAAAATGAATATTACGATATTAATATATTGCTTCTACTACTACTACTACTACTACTAATAATAATAATAATTAGAGCATCCTTTGTGGAGCAACAGTCTAAAAGTTTCCCAGTGTGAACTCTTAAGGATTCTTTATATTTCATTGCAAATTCTATCTTTATTATAATCTCTAGTGCAATATGTTCGTTTGCAGTGGAATCTTTCTATTTTTAAGGTATAAGCATTTCACTGCATATGATACTGTGTGTGGTTGTGTATGTGTAATTTGAATTTGAATTTAATCAACCATTCTCCATGGGCACAGGTACTGTACAATTTGATCTTCATGATTTATACATCGTTTCTTACACTTTTTAAACTCATATCTATTTTGTAAAGCCATTGTTAAAAGCTTTATATATATATTTTAAAAAACTGAACAGGACATCTCCTCGACCAGAGATCTATTAAGAATGACATCGGGACCCTAAAAATGTGTCATTAGGATCATCCCTCCAGTTATTACTATCTTGAAGATAACCATTAGACCTCGTAATGTATCTTGAGGGTTACAGGCCTTCTAAAAAATGCGAGCTAGTCTACATGCCCACTGGGTTTGGTTTTTCTTAATAGAAATGCTTCCAATGACTACTTCTTTCAAAAACTGTTAGACATCCAAAAGGACCTTTAAAAAACTTTTTTGTTGAGGAACCCTTTGGTTGACCCATTAGATTTAAATTTCTAATTTAGCGCCCTGGTGTTCGAGGTAGGAACAGTGTAGCGACATAACCCATAAGACAACTTAACCCTGTCCCCCAAGACTTTTATGACTCCTTATTGTTTTATTGGCATCTGCAGTACGTTTTCATTTCCACTGCTGAGATTTATTCCATATGGCACCTGAGGGTAGGAATTCACCTGGCGATGGCTTTCCTAAATTGGAGTTTTGATAAGAAAACTATTGCCTTTGGTTTGTGTCCAAATATAAACCCATGCCATATCTCCTGGGGAGACTGACTGACATGATGATGTCTCAAAGCCCCGATGACTTTTTTGGCAGTAGAGAGTCCACATTTCTGTCTCTAAATGAAACTTTTTCTTGCATGATTTAATTCTTTCCAACCAGTGCTTATTTGTGTAGCATCTTGCTAATCTGGCCTTCACTGCCTTCATTTTCATGGATGATATACTGTAGAAGAAATAATGTCAAAATTTGAACCTGAGTTTTTTTTTTACTAGACATTCAGTGCACAATTGATTCACCAACCAGAGTTGCATCATAAAATTTATTCCTGTTTTCCTCTGGAGCCCCGTTTGGTTTTCTGTGTCCATCTTTGAGGCTGGCAAAAGTCAATAAGCACTTGCTAAAGATATAATGTGTAAAATTAACTTTTAACGATACTTCTGTGAGAGGAAGAGAAAAAAAAGGAAAGAAAAATTAAAGAAACGTAAAAGAGACAAAAGATGGATGAAAGTCAAAAGTAAAACACAATTTGGCAGCAAAACAAGTGTGAAAAATGACAGAGAAATAAAATAAGAATACATTATTTGTTTTTACAAACTTACAGTACTAGCCTTTATCAAGGATGTGGGTTTCCTCGGGGTACTCTGGTTTCCTCCTGCATTCCAAAGACAAGCAGAGTAGGCTAATTGGTGACCCCAAATTAATCATAGTGTGTGTGTGTATGTGCACCCCGTGATGGATTGGCACCCTGTCGAGGGTGTACCCCGCCTCGTGCCCGAAGTGTCCTTGCACAGGTTCTAGGCCCCCCCGTGACCTTGTACACAGGATAAGTGGTATAGAAATAAATTAATATATGAATATATTTATAAGCTCAGCATGCTGCCTTTCCCTGTAGCCACACTCCTTTTCAGAGTATAACCTGATTTTTATGGAAAATGATTCATTCGCAAAAATATATTTCTAATGACCTTTTCAGATGGGATTAGTTTTACATGCGGAGCTGGAATGTAGCTGTTATTGGAGTATTACCGGAATGTGTAGTCCTGTCTGCATGCATCAGTTCAGGACTTTGTTATGGACTGCACATGAACCTTATTTATTGATCTCAGCAGTGTTCATTTCATCAATAAAAATAATGAAAAAAAAAATAGTTGACAACCTGTTTAATTTTTCATGATGAAGATGAGACTAAACCTAAATAAAAAGGATGAATAGACAATTTTTTAAAAATGTATTTACAGTGCAATGTATCTCTGTACCCATTAATCTGGACAAATGTACTTTGTACAAACTGCTGTAGGCCACCTGATGATTGATGGTTAAATAAAGATTATTAAATGAATAAAACTTTTTTCACCACCAACAAAACTGAAAAAAAGGTGAGAAAAACACAAGAAACAGGAAGAGGCATTTAAATAACTGCTGCGAAATGTATAAAAAGTTCACTTTATAATTCATATAAGAATTAGGGAGATTATAAACACATTTACTTTTAAATATGCAGAATAATTTACCCTTGACCTTGCTTCGTGATGTTGATTGCAGGGAAATAACGTTAGATTACATTATTATCATTATCTTTTGTTGAATTGGTAACATTAGTTGAATGTTATACTGCGTTCTCATTAACCTCGCCAACGGTAAACCCTGAGGGTGGTCACCATTTGAATTAACTACAAGGGAATGCAATTCCTACAACCTTTCTAGCATCAGAAACACTACTGCCTTGCAGACTGCAGTTACTAAATGAACAAAGCAAAGTAATGTGAGCTGCGTAAAGCCACTTCAACTTGAGCAGGACTAATTAAATTATTAGCAGTTGATTTATTATCAGTATTGGCCTTTTGTTGTTCTTGTTTTTGCAATTGTACTAGTTATAAAAAAGCACCCTACTGTCATAGTGAAAGCGCAATGTTTGTAGCCTAATCACTCCACCGTAACTGTTTATTCATTCATTCATTTTCTATACCGCTTAATCCTGTATTCAGGGTCGCGGGGACCTGGAGCCTATCCCAGGAGACTTCGGCCACAAGGCGGGGTACACCCTGGACAGGGTGCCAATCCATCGCAGGGCCGTAACTGTTTATGAAAGTAAGAATGCATGATTGAAATTAGACAATTTTTTGTCAACTAAAAAATAGAGTAACTAACTAAAACACTGGACCCCAAGTAAACGTACTACTGGATGTCCATCTGTTTTTCAACACATTCCCCAAACCTAACCAAAATCAAGTACTGCGCCCAGGTTTAAAATGTCAAACAATAAAATACAGACATATAACTGATTGACATTTACAGAAGACTTCAACTACAGTACGGTGATGAGACTCTTAACCGCAGGAAAAGATTTAACGGTGCAGACTTTTAAAGAAGGCCCTACGTCAGTGAATAACGTCTGCCAGCCAAGGTGGCTCTGAGCCCGCTGCAGTCATTCCTGTGAACATTCAGCGAGTGGTACGCTTGATCGTTGGCTAATCGAAGGATAACTTGTCACCAACTTGTGGAGAGACATATTTGTCTGTGGGAAATGTACACAGAATCATTCACCAACACCACTTGCGCATTATAGGAACTCAGCTGGAAGTTAATTGCCACATCACTTGTACAGTCCTGACCTCTTCCCAAGCCATTTCCACATGTTTGGGCCACTAAAGGAGTTCCTGGGAGGCCAGCGTTTGAGACATGAAGCAGACAGTCCGATTATGGCTCCGTCGTGCTGAGAAAACTTTATAACTTGATTGTGTCCACGCACTATTGAAACACTGGGATAAGTGCATTAGTGTAGCAGGGGATTATATAGGGAGATAGAGGAAGCGTTTACTCTCAAAAAGTCCTGGTTTGACTTGGAACGCCACCTTATAGCGTTGTGAGTGTGTGTTTGTGTGTTGAATCAGGGGTCACACACACAGCCAGTGGTGATAATACTTCAGAAATTTCTCCAATGGCTTGGCCTGTCGTGTAGAGCCTGGGATTTAGAGGAACAGAGGAATAAATGAGAGAGCAGAAGAAGATTGGATTTATGTCCTCCAGGATTTGGACTGTCTCGCCACATACCGCACTGTTTATATGATAAATGACACACAGGCTTTTCCTCTGTCCTGTCTTTATCTATCACACACTGTAACATCCGTCTCCACTCTCTCCTCTTATTTAGTGCTGGTGTCTCCACCGCATCCCAGCTTATATCTATTTTGGCTCAAATTGATTGTACTTGGTTACACAACTGGCTTCACACTATTATAATCAGTCACGTATCGACACGCGGATGTGGAGAAAAATGCACCTACAGCAAACGCAGCCTGTGTATTTCTTTGTGATGAAACTTCAAACATGTCCATACTGTATCATACGAGATATATCTTTATATACATATCTGTACATATCTCTTTTTTTATAATGTGTAGCAAATGTAATGTTTGTGAATTAATTGGAAAAAACTGGATCAAACTAATACACATACTGTAGGCTACTGCCTCCATTTGTAAATTAAACACATTTAGACCGGCCGCCAGTTACATTTCAGGAGAAAAATGCATTGCCACGCCTAGCGATTAGCATTCTGCTAGCTTCTATGGACGTCTCTTGTGCCTTCATACTTAATTTATGAGCGTATGCTTTTCTACTTTATCTCATAAGAGAGATTGAAGTTGTACTTTAAATTTTACCGACGGGTTTATTTACATAAGGAGAAAAAATATGTACTTTTTAAATACTTTTTGCAACTTGATGTAGAGCCAGGAGATGAAGTGAACACATGAAGAAATATCACCTCCCTGAGTGTGTAATGTGTGTTAAAGGCGCATTATGGCCTGCCAGCTGTCCTGCCACAAAAGAGACCCAGGTGTTTTCATACACATCCTCTAAGGGCTTAAGGCACAATACACAAACACACACTTATTAATTTGGAAAAGATGTGCTTGTTCAGTGATTACGAGCAATATCCAGTGGAGTCTATCAGTGCGGTGACGCGTGAGTGTTTTATTGTCCTCACTTCCAAAATCCTGGACGGAAATGTCTCCAACTCTCTTAAGACATACAAAGCTGTTTTATGATTTTGTTCAGGAGATCTTTGGAATCGTATACATTGAAAGTGACACATGAATTTACTTCCATATGCTTGTGAAATAGATTGAAAAAATATAAAAATCCAGCACTATTTAGTCCACCAACTCCACCAGATTTTCACCTGAGGTGTGAAGTCATGGACAGCGGGAGTTTGCTCTAGTTTTTCAAAGTCGGCTCGGTGAGTCCTGGTTCTCACAGAAATAGATCACACTATAAACAAAGACAGGACATAAATATCCACGCTGGCTTGTAAAGACAAATCACCAAGTCCTCCGAGTCAAACCTGAAAGCTGTGACACAGCTGTTGTCTACACTGTTAATACAACACTATCCATAATGTCTTGCTGTGATGCACACTTTTACGTGTAGCTCTTCCAGACATATGACTTAAGGTATATGGCACTTCTAGTATTGCTAAAAAGGAAATACAAGAAGACATATTGAAAAAAAAAAACACTGGACAAACCCATTTTTGGTAACATGTGCTCAGAGCTTATCTATGAATTATAATCAGTGTGTATAGCAACGGGGCATAGCATCAATAGTTAATATTAACACAATAAATTTGGAATAGTCGGCATGGTGGTTTAATAGTCGGCACTGTCGCCTTGCACCTCCATGGTCCGGGTTCGATTTCTAGTTTGCATGTTCCTCCTGTGCTTGGTGGGTTTTCTCAGGGTGCTTCCTCCCACAATCCAAAGACTTGCAGATTAGGCTAATTGCCCATAGTGTGTTAATAAGTGTGTGTATATGTGAGTGCCCTGCTAAGGATTAGCACCCTGTCCAGGGTGTACCTTATCTTGTGCCCTATCTGTAAATCTCCGGGCATAGGGTCCAGGCCCCCTGTGACCCTGTATACAGGATAAAGTGGTATAGATGGTGATGATGACGATGATGATAACTTTAGCATGCTCAGCCTTGCTTTGTTTCCTTGAGTTCTTCCCCATTTCTTATACAGTATATCAATGCTTCCTATTATTGCCCAGATGTCTATAGAACATGCGACTGGCTCGTGCTCTGTGACATAGGGGTGGAGATACCCCTCATGCCCCCCTCATGTAGCCTGCATGGTGGTCGGTGATAGATAGGGTCCCTTATTTACTTTGTGTTTATTCAGGGCATTGGCTTAGGATTTATATCTTTTATTTATTTGGGAATAAACCAGAGAACATTCCAACACTCAACACTCAGCAGACAGAATTCGCAGTTCATTCATCAAATTTTCAACTTTTTCAACAAGTATTAAAAACCACTAAAAGTATCTAAGTTAGGTTCAGCCTTTATTCGTCACATATACATTACTACCCAGTGAAATTCTTTATTTTTCGCATATCCCAACTTTGTTAGTAGGCTGTGGTCAGAGCGCAGGGTCAGCCATTTCTACGCCATCCCTGGAGCAGACAGGGTTAAGGGCCTCGCTCAAGGGCCCGACAGCAGCAGCCTAGCAGTGCTGGGGCTCGATCAACAGACCTTTTGATCAGTAACTAAGAGCCTTAAGGGGGGCCTGGAGCCTATCCCAGGAGACTTAGGGCACGAGGCGGGGTACATCCTGGACAGGGTGCCAATCCATCGCAGGGCACACACA
>JAQQZS010000037.1:29047494-29076207 GCA_030068045.1 Platyallabes tihoni
AAATTTATTTAAAATCTTTGCTCGTCTTGCGGAACACTCGTAAACCGCGTTACTCGTAATCCGAGGTTCCACTGTATTTTAAACATAAAAATATGAAAATATCAGAATATATTAAAAAAAATTATATGTAAACAATCCACATACTGTAGTGTGCAAATTCCACAAATGTATGAAAAAGTCTTCTTCTAATTGTGCCGTCATGGACTTTAACATTTAACATGCTCAGTGACGCTTATAGGGTCTGAGATGTAGCTCTTGTTTTTTTTTTTTCTCTGAGCATTGCATGGTCTGATGTGCGGCAACAATTGCTTCTCTAATACCACTGCTTATGTCTTTCCCTCTTGCCATTGTGCTAACAAACAGCTGAATGCTCCAGACCAGAAAACTGCCCAAAATTCTGCTTTTATAGAGGCCTGAACACCTGCTGATTATCAAGTAATCAAGGGCTGATGATTTGCAGCACCTGGCTGCAACTTGCCCTCTTAATTCCTGAGGAGGCAGTAAGGGGGTACTTAGTTTTGCCCACTTGTTTTATTAGTTTGGGATTCATTTTTTTAATAAATAATGGTGAAAAATGTATATATGTTGTCATCTGAGGTCGTATTTGCCTAATACTGAGACCCGCTACAATCAGATGATTTTTATTATGTTTTTATACACGCATACACACAAACACACAAAAATTAATATTTTAATCTTTAAAAATATACTGTAATATCATAAATATTGTATAATAAATATTATACAATTTAACACATTTCAGTAAATGCTAATTAAATAATGCTTAAAGCATCTAACATACACGCCAGTGCAGCATATTTTGCACATTAGACTGATTAACTTTATGTTTCACTGCAGTTAAGAACTGAATACAGTCACCTTCTATTACAGCTGTATAAAAAAACAGGCACTGCATCTTTCCCACATTATGAGCACCTGAGTCCCGAACATGTCCCTTACCTCGCCTCAGTGATCTCTCTCTCTCTCTCTCTCACTCTCTCTCTCTCTCTCTCTCTCCTCTGCTTCATGTTCATATCTTGCCAGTTGTTACTTGTGAGTTAATTACCAAAGTTAAGAGGAAACCAAAATTAAGTGTCTGAAAGTCAGCTGAAGGATTCAGACTGCAGCATCCCGCGCATGTGTGGTACAGATGGTCTCTAGTGATGCGTTTTACACAAGCTCGTCCCACTCTAAACGTTCCCCCGGCTCTCAAAACAACATTAATCTCTCCGCCTTCTTATAATTACACTAATACTAGAAATCTATTCTCATAAAATATTATGGGTTGTGTTTTTTGTTGGGATTGTGAGGATACAAAAAGGCAAAGCACCGTGCATTAGCTTTGATTGTGGATGATGGTGTTTTATTAATTAATGTGTTGATTCATTTGCTTGGACAGCAGCTCTGTCAGTAGTTCTGTCCACAAGGCAATCACAGGTTTATATGTATACTGTATTCATGTGCTTAATCTGATACTTTATTACTTCTATATAATGCTTGTATTCATAGGTAAAGCGAGCACGTAACATATACAGTATGAACCTGGTTTCCCTGCAAGGGGTCGCCACAGCGGACCATGTTGTTTGCCTTCAATATGATACAGGTTTTATGTTCCTGACACAACCCTCCCATTTTTCTAATCAGGCTTGGCTCTGCATGCAGTGTCTGGGTAGTATGGGGCGTGGCAACCACCGATGGCGGGGCTCAAACCTGGATTCTCAGATCCTCAGATCAACAATCTAAACCAGTAGCCACCTGAGCCACCACTCACCTTCAATTTAAAGCTTTGTGGGGTTTGTTGTAATCATGAGAAGCGATTTTGTTTGTTTGTTTGTTTTTTTATTTATGAAGGGCATTCAAGTCAAATGGGGCTTTAAGCACTGTATGGTGATGAGACTCTTACACCATAAAACATTTGAATCATGCACTGCAGTCAATCCAATGAACATTCAGCAGCGCGAACTGTACATACAATCGTTTACTAACACTGCTTGCATATTAAAGGAACTCTGCGGGGAGTTATTCCCACATCACACTACAGTCCTGACTTCCATCCAAGTAATTTCCACTGAGAGGCCACTTGTCATATTAATAAAAAAAAATAATATTTTTTTTTACATAAAATTACGTCTTTATTTATTAAATAAAAATTCCAATTGTTGGCAAACCACACATGATACTGTAGCCACTAGTGTAAAGATGCAACAGCTAACACCTGCTAGCAAGCTAGAAATATTTTACAACCTGCGATAGTCTAAGTGTTCTCACTCCGGAAATTTTATTCTGTCCTTTTATCATATAGATAGATGAATAGATGAATTAAAGGATTCTCTGTTAAAATATGATTCTATAGAAAATCATGACATAAATCAGTTTTCAATTAATTGATGGTTTTGTTCAATTCTAATGATTGTTCAATTGTTTAGCCATCCAAAGTCGACAACATTCATTCATTCATTCATTCATATAGTATTCAGCTCTGGCCCCTCGGGACATGACTCCACATGACTGGGCTAGGCTGCTTCCCGCCAGGGCATTAAGAGCAGATCCTTTGGGTTTTATGAGTTGCGGTGTGGGGCCTACTGTATATAGATCAGACTTGTTTGTCCAATGCATATCATAGATGTCCAGTCGGATTAAGTCCTGGGGATTTGGGAGGATCAGACTGGACAGACTGGCCTTGCTCCCCATAGACATACTGTAGATGATCCTTGGGTGCCCATGATTTACTGGTGTGTATATAATAATCAGTATTATTCGGTTCACCTGGTGGTGTTAGTGTTGTGGCTGGTTGGTGTATTTTTTTAAAACTTATATTACATGCACTAAAATGATGGAAATCACCAAGTTGAGCTAAAAAAAAGAGCTCGACCGTCATGATATTCAGTGACTCAAGCACTGAGTCATTTACCAAGAGTCACGTGAATCTTCCTCATGAGCTAAAATTCACTGAATTGAACACTGACTCACTCACCACTGTGACTGTGAGAATTCAAAAGACTCACAATCAGAGAAGAATTAACATGCACATAATAGCAAATCTGACCTAGTTCTCTGATACCTAATAAACAATGACAGATCCTGGAAGCTGTTGCAGTTTGCAAAGTCTGAGGTTTCTGCATCAGCAGGAACTAAACAAAAAAAAAAGGACTCTGCACGATTCTATTAATGAACTGTTTGACGAGAGTGAATATATTTAAATGTACACCTAATCTAATCCAATTTTGCATTTCTGTTTTGCCCGGTGCTTGTATTTCTTATTAGTCGATTTTTCGCCCAAGCTGTATCATGGTGGCAGTGGCAGTGTCCCTCAGAATTAAGTCTGATGTCCAAACTGTGGGGAAAAAAAGGCTGGAGAGCTGCAGGAAAGGTTGAGTCATGCCTCATTTCCTCTCTGATAGTCAACTCTTCTTCGAATTAATTTGGTTATTTCAGTCACCCAAATGGTTTTTCCTAATGTTTATATCGTACTGGCCAATTTCAATTATTTTGTAGAACAGAAAGTGTTGTTTGGCTGTATATCGGTGTCTAAAATGGTGAAGTGATGCATGCAAAGTTTAAGATTTAACCAGGCAGCAGATGAAGCGCTACTCTATAGAAAGAATTCAATTAATGTTATGTTTATTTTCACTACATACATTGTAACACTCAACATTTTCAACAGCAATCATTACACTTTAAAATGCATTTTAAAAATGATAAAATACTGTAGCAGTGAATTAAAACAAAAGGGCTATTGAAGGCAAACCGGGACTTGGCAAAGAAAGGCATAAAAGAAATTAACAGAAGACCTCAAGCACAGTACAGTGATGAGACTTTTGAATGGTGCAAACGTTTTAGAGAAGGCCATAGATCCGTGAATGACAATCCCCCGCCAAGGTGACTCGGAGCCCACAGCCATTGTTCCGGTGAACATTCCCTGAGTGGAATGCTGATCCTTGAAAATCGACGGATAACTTTGTTGCCAACTTGTGAAAGATCTTTTTACTCTCATAACTGTATGTTAATGGATTGGCACCCTGTCCAGGGTGTACCCCGCCTTGTGCCCGAAGCCTCCTGGGATAGGCTCCAGGTCCCCGCGACCCTGAATAGAGGATAAAGCGGTATAGAAGATGGATGGAACTGTATGTTAATGCTCCAGGTGATATGATGCATTTTTTTATACCTCAAACTTCCTCTATTTCACTCCTCCTCCTCCAAACATGCTGTTTTAGTGTCTATGTAAATGAGCTCCTGCTGTGCCACACCTCTCCAGAGAACAGCAGAGCTGAGAAACAGGTCGGGTTAGTGTTTCCCTTATATGAGGTCATGTTCGGGGTAAAATTTAATTGGTGTGTCGAACCCAAAATGGAAAAATGCAAAAAGCTGGGAATGTTTTTTTTCCTGACATTTTTCAATTTGTGCATACACACACACACACACACACACACACACACTGGAGATGCATTTGAATGTCTAAATATATGTTAATTTTGTATAATAGGTCCCTCTTTAAATGCTACACACTAATCTTTCATCAACATTTTTTTACGCCAGTAAACGATGTGATTAAGCTTCAAAATGATGACAACCAAATATAGTAACAGACTGCTTTTTATTTATTTTCCTATGAAATTCTGTTTTGTTTTCTTTTTTATTTCAGTTCTCATGAGAAATTTATTCAGAGTCAAAATGGAAAAAATAAAGAATTGCTTTGATTTATCGCTTCAAACATCAAACCAGGTCTTAAAAAAGTGATGATCTCTGAGATGGTGGGAATCCCCGGTGAGTCTGACAGCACATTAATCATCATAACACTCAACATGCTTCAAAAAGCTTCTCGAGTTTCCTGATTATTGCTATTGTTTCCTTCAGAGTATTTAGTTATTGCTCATTTAGCAGTAAAATGATTTGTTCACTGGGCACGGTGGCGTAGTAGATTACCCTGGGCTCTGTTTGCATGTTCTCCCATGCTTGGTGGGTTTCCTCCAGGTACTCTGGTTTCCCTCCATAGGTTAATTGATGTTTTCAAATTGCCCATAGTGTGTGTGTGAGTGTGTGCATGTTTGTACTGTAATGGAATGGCACCCCGTTCAGTGTGAACCCAGTCTTGTGCCCTGGGATAGGCTTAAACTGGAGACTCCTTTCTTAAATCTTAAGGCATGACCCAGTGAGAAACAGGTGCAGAAGATGACAGATGATCAGGCTGGTGATTAGTATACTGGTGATGCTGAATGCTGAGTGGTTGGAACAGATGAGAGGGGAAATGAGGTCGTTGCTGAGGTTGTTACATAAAAAGCCAATTTTAAATTTTATATTTAGGCATTTTGCAGCCTGTCGCAGTAAAACATTTGTTCCAATTTTTTTAAATTAATGAATTTATTCATTTATTATGTTTTTTTTTTTCATTATTAAAAATTAAAAATTAAAAATTAAATTAAACTTTATTTAATATATATTTTATTTCATTCTGGGGTTTTTTTGTTTGCATTTTTTTAATTAAACATAATTTTACATAATTTTTTATTCTATTTAATTTAATTTATTTACTTATTTTTCATATATTTATTATGTTCTATTTAAAATGTCTATAAAGAGTCTCTGCCATGCAAGATAGAAATGATATCCACAGTACATATACACAGTAGTAAATGTCAGAACGCCTTCAACAGCCCTGTGGGATAAACACTAATATTACCTATGCTAAAATGCTAACATTCAGATTCAGGTCAGATTGAAGACTTGACAGAAGATCTACGTCAACCATTTGCTAATTTGTGTTAATTAAATGCATTTAAGATGTAAAGACAAAATCGTATTGAAGTATACTAGTGCACAGGGAGAGAAGGGAACGGCGGCCTGTTAGACGACTCTCTTTGTTAGAACATTCAGTCGTATATGTGAGATACGAGTGTCGGCTTTGTGCGGTGAATAGGACGGTGCTGTATCACCGAATCGATCTGCTTATCTGGAAGAAAACTGTTATTGACCAGGCCTTTATACGAAACCTATTTATTCGAATGGGGTTTTGTCTGTGAATGTGGCAATTCAAATGCAATCCTCCAGACCTCTGGGTGATCTTCAGGTCAGCGCTGGTGCTTCACAGGCAATTCACGGTAATGAGCTGATAAAAATCTCAGCGAGCAGTTTCTCACTCCAGACAAACCGTTTCTCCGCGTTCTCCCGGTGGCTTTGTGTGCTGAATATTCTGCATGATATCTGTGTAACTGAAAAACCTGTCAAATGTTAATAAATCATCACTATCGCTTCTCTATCACGTTGAGCAGAGACAGGTTTTATTTTTATTTTCGTGTAGATGAAAAAGATGGCAACTTTTCTTTTTTTTTTTTTTAAGGACATGCTGGGGGGAGTTAACATCAGTGTGTGTTTTGATCGATGTGGCTGTCATCTTCAGTAAATCATGAACAGAGGCGTAAAAAAACATCAAGCATGGACTGAGGCGTGCGTGTGTTTGTGTGTGTATGTGTGTGTCTTTTGAATTCCTTTTAAAATGTATTCAGTGTTTGATTGCTTGAATTACATGAACGGTTAAGTACTAAATTATGGTGTAGTATTCTAATGCGTTCAAATATTAATGACCCTATAATATTATCCTGGCACCGACAGAGTGAACATTAGCAGCAGCACTTATGTTGTGCATTTATATCTGTGAAATGACAACGTAACTGACTGTAGAGTCACAGATGGCTTTCTATTCACTGTATGTACAAAACAGTACATTACAGTCATTAAAAATTAATCTGCACCTTATGAATAATCAGATTAAAGAATTTAATACATAGTCGTCCAGAGAGGGGGGTTCAAATCTTGTTTCAGGTCTGTGTGTGCGTGTGTGTATGTGTGTGTGGAGTTTGCATGTTCTTTGATTGAGCTTGGTGGCTTTTCTTTATTTAGTCTGGTTTCCCGTTAACTGGAAACCAATAATCCAATTTGCCTGTAACGCATGATCGGTGTGTGTGTGTGTGTGTGTGTGTGAGAGAGAGAGAGAGAGGGTGCATGAGATCCTCAGCAGCATAACCTCCCCGACAGCAATGACCCATAGCATGAAGTCTTGACTGGATGAATGCAGTATAAAATAGAATCATGTAACGAAAATTTTGTGAAACATCAGCCTTGTTAAACAAGCATGTTTAATTCATCTCTCTTTAAAAGCTTTAGATAGTAATCTAAGAGATTCTGGTTTATCCCTGAGCGTCCTGAAGGCTAGTTCTGTATTGTAGTACAGAATGTAATATAGAATGTAATTAACCACTGTTATGAATGAAATTCTTTTAGACGGCGCTCATGTACTGGACATTCATAAAGAGGTTTTGGTTGTAGTAGAACATGGATGCTCTCAGCCTGATGGTTTTCTGTCCCTTCATGGATCAGAGCACAACCCGTGTTCCATTCTGCGTTTGCATGAGTGTGAGCGATAATTAGGCGATGTGTGTACGTGGGTACTTAGACCGGTTGAGCGTGTAATGGCTTCAGTGCGGTCGAGGACATTAATCAATGAGGCGCTCCCCTTTGTGTAACGACACAGATCAATAGGACACAAGCAAACGGGCGGCGATGACCACCGAGCCCGAGATGGGCGCCGCATATCGATGGACTCTTCGCAAAAAGCCTTTTAGTGACTATAAAGCTCCGTCTCTCTCCTTTCGCTGATCTGCACCATAATGAAGTGATTGGAATTCATCATGGCATATAATCTACAGACTCACACTCATTCATACACACACGCTGCACATTAAGTCTGAACAAGATGCTGCGCTTGTAGGTTTCGCTGTGTTTCACTGAGTACATCATTAAACACAGTAGTTTTTAAGAATAATAAACTGAGACCAACTTTTAGCTCTTATTAGATGCAGATACTTACATATTATGGTTCCGCATACAGTATACAGACAGGGCTCCAGGCAAACACACATTTTTAGGAACCAAATCCAATTTTTAGGAGTCAAAATTTGACCCATTCATAACTTAACCAGGTAACATCCTGTAGCCACGCTGATTTAATCTGGAGCTTTGGGTTTAAGAAAAGTAATTAGTGCTAACATTACTAGATAATGATGACTGAATCTGACCCGAGAACTTTCCCATCTCGACTCACTGTATGTAGAGGAAGCACTGTTTAGCTGGGCTTTTTTCAAGGAGAAAAAGTCAAAGATTTTTCATTTGGCCATTTAGTTTTCTTGTCAGGAAAACTATAACAGGATTAAAGATCACAATCCTTAAAGATTATTATGTTGTAGGTTATGGTCGCCACTACCACCTGCCTGGATAAAACTAGTTGCAAAATAAAATTGTTGGGCACATTGGCAGCCAATTCAGGTAATTATGTTACTTAAGCATTTATTTGTCACAAAAACATTACAACACAGTGAAATTCTTTTCTTTGCATATCCCAGGTAGGAAGCTGGGGTCAGACATCATATATTATCCCTAGGCCAGATAGGGTTAAGGGCTTTGCTGAAGAGCTCAACAATGGCAACTTAAAAGAGCTCGAGCTTGAACTGCCAACCTACTGATCACTAACCCAGACCCTTTACACCCTGGGTTACCACTGCCCCATAAATATAATACATTATATGGACACAAGTATTTCGCCAAACCTGTTAAGTTTTGATTTCAGGTCTTTCAATCAGACCCCTTATTCCCAGTGAGGTGTAATCTTAATGCTTCAACATACCAAGAGGTCTTGGGCAATGATATCCATCCAACTTAGTTGCAACAGTTTGGAGAAGGCCCTTTTGTATTCCAACATGACTGAGCCCCAGTGCACAAAGCAAGGACTATAAAGACATGGTTTGATGAGTACAACGGTTTGGAAGAACTTGACTGGCCCTAATACAGAGCCCTGATCTCAACTCCATCGAGCACCATTGGGATGATGAACTGAAACAGAGATAAATGGGTATGATTTCCCACAGAAACACTCCAAAATCTTGTGGACAGCCTTCAAAAGAGAGTGGAAGCTGTTTTAGCTTCAAAAGGGGACAGACTGCATATTGAAGTATATGTATTTGGAAACAATGTCACTACAGGTTTGGCCAAATACTTTTGTCCATATAATATATGTAATATCTAATAATATTAATATATTATTACATTTCTTAATATTAGTAATTTTTTAACTAAAATTACTGAAAAGTATTTTAAAAAAACATTATATGACTATTATGGATGTCAAACAATTGAATTAAATAATCATGATTTTTCTAGTTTCATTCTATACACAGTAGTTCCTGTGGATTTGACATGGAGCCCATATTTTTCTGTGTTCTGTACTGGAGGTTAGTAAAGTATGCACCATGGTAGAGTCATGTACCATAGTGTGGTACATGTACATCAGCATTAGACAACTTTGACATCAGCATTAGACAACTAACAGCCAAAGTGACAATAGAAATAAGATGAAACTATTATACCAACATTTTCTTGACATGTTCTTAAAGACTCAACTTAATTTGATAGCAAAGCAGACTACTGTACAGCAGTTTTCCGCAATTCTGAGAAGGATCTTCGCAGGATTAAGCCAGGTCAAATGTTCATTAGGTGATGGAATCGAATGATTTTTTTGCAAATATGGGGAAAACACAACCTTGTTTGAATGCATGGTTAGCTTTCAGCACGTCAGTTATAAGCTACTAACTCTGATAAGCATGATAACTTTTTATATATGTAATTTTTCCATTCTTTTGTTTTTCTTGGTATACAATTTAATATTTTTGTGATGATACTACAGAAAATATACAGTATTGTATAATTATTACGTGGTGTAAGCCTGATGTAATTATGGTTAAAAATTGCCAGCAATGATAGCGCTCATTCTTCGCTTTTATTTGTATGAAATTGAAAAGAATCTATCTGCAGAGATAGTTTAATAATTCTTTATTTGAATTAGTCTATTTCTCATGAGACCAGATGCTTAAACACGATCAAAATGAAGTAGAAGTTTGCAAAATGACATTACTTTTTGTTTGTTTATTTATTTATTTATTTGCTTATTTATTTTCAAAGGTATACATGTCTGATTTTTCTCATCCGTCTCACCGACACTTTGGCTGTGTGTATTTAATCTTGAGCCGGGTCCCGAGTTTTCTGCAGATCGACAACGATTTCTTGCTGAGTTGGATTTCATTTCCTGATCTCTTTCCCATTCTCCTTGCTTTTCATTTATGTGCTTCACTGTTTTGCCGGAAGGTTCTCGGTCACTGATATCATTAGCATAGTGTCTCTGTGCTGCTTGATGTATGGCACTGAGAAGATAAGGGAAAACGGGAAAAAGAGAGATCTGAGAGGCTGATATCAGAGGAAGTGCAGTACAGTGTAGATGTACGATCTAAATCAGAAACACTGAGATAACGAGACTCTGTACAGATAGACGTGCTCCTATTGGCGTGAAGCATGAAAGAAACGTGTGTGTGAGTGAGTGAGTGAGTGAGTGTGTGTGTGTGTGTGTGAGAGAGAGAGAGAGAGAGAGAGAGAGAGAGAAAGAGAGAGAGTGTGTGCGTGTGCCAATGTCTGCTCACACCTGCAGTATGATCGTACATGTGTGTGAACAGTCAATTACGCAGCTGGTTGTAATCCAACCTGGCAAGAAGTAGCACATTATAGCAGGGTTTTGTCTCTCAATATATAAGATTAGTAAGCACGCATAGAGTCATTTTTTTTCCCTTTTGCTATAGTTAATTAGTGATGCACACTTTCACAACAACTCAGCACAACGAACAATTAAACACAAAATAAGTGTACATATTATTAATTTTTTTTTTTTTGGAAACTCAGAATTCTGTAGCCATAACTGTTAATGATAAGAATTGAAGCTTATCAGAATCATTAACCTGGCCTACAGCTACGTTAAGCAAAATTAACTTTTTCGTCGTTTCGAGACATTTGGATGTCCCTCCATTATGTGTACACAAACAAAAAAAGGTGAGAAAACTGCTTTTTGTCTAATTTTTTATTTTTTTATTGGCCAGAATTTAAAAAAAAAAAACATTTAGATTTTCCCCCTATTATATTATCATATAAGAAATGCCCCTGAGGGGTATTAATTAGACCCCTGGAGTATTAATATGCACAAACATTAGTTAATATTTTATTAATTAAAGAAATGACAAGGTAAAGGAAACAATTTATAGCAGATCTAAATAGTCGATCATTTACAAGCCTCACGTTTTTGTCCCTCTCATGAAGTTAATATGGCAAAATTGCAGCTTGTCATATAGCCTGTGGTAATTTTTTATTAAGGCCAAAGACAAATAAAAAATATGACTGTGTGTTTTGGAATTCAGTTGTGAGCTGTTGCAAGAAGTCATCATTAATACATAAATTAATTTAGTTAGTTTTACAAAAAAACAAATGTCATGTGCAGCGTTTATGACTTATTATTATTATTATTATTATTATTATTATTAATAATAATAATAATAATAATAAAATTAATAATAATAATAATAATAATAATAATAATATCATATACATGACACATGCTGATGGTTTTTTTTGTTTGTTTAAATGTTGCATAAAGAAATGTGCACAGACAAATTTACAGCTTTTCTTACAAATATTTGTAAATTATAATAAAAGTTATTTGAAATGAAAATGTAATACTGGCACAGTTAATCACCAGATGGGTGGAAGTCCAGAGTTCCCTCCCAGCAACCTCAACACCCTGGTGGGCAGCTGTGTGCACTTCAGCCGCCATCTATAATGAAGAGATTAGTCAGTGAGAAATGGTTTCGCCCGCCCTAATAATCCAGCCTGAGTCTATTAGTGTCTGTGTCTTGATAGAACAGCTCCAGTCTGGATCACTGCCCGAGCCTCGAACACATCCATCCAATCTTCTCACTCTCATACTCTCACATTGGCACTGTGACATTCCATTAAATCTGCCATCGCTAATTTGTGAGACACAAAATAAAGGTCAAATAACGAACGTTTTAGTACTCTTAGAAAAGAAATGTTTCTAACAAGCTCATAGAACTCTTTGTTGATTTAAGTGGAAGTTTAAAGGAGATCTCAAGTTCAAAACTTACAGTATGTAGCTGATTAAAGGAATTCTACAGAACTTTCCAGTCTAATCTCTATTCATTGTATCTGATGCTACAAGAATTATTTGACATAATTTAACAGCATTCTCAAATTTGATCCTGAACCGATGTGATCTCGAGATTAGTTGGAACGGTAGTAGTTTGGTACAACTGGATACTGTTCAGAAGAAATACATACAGTATACATGCTATATACAGTATATAGCATGCTTTAGCTTAGTACCATGAATGCTATTTGTAGGTGAATTGTAGCAGTTCCTCTGGACTTTGCAGGCGGATCAAGCCTCTTTATAATGGATCGTAGCATCCAAAAATATCCCATATTCCTATTATTTGGTTGTCCCAAGAATCACTCTGGCCTTTCAACAAACAACACTTGAATCCTTATGATCATATGATGACACCAGCCATCTTGGATGATGGAGCTATTACCAAACAATAAGTGCTTGCTAAATAGCCTGGGTGTCTGCAATTTCTGAGAGTATTGGAATGCCAAGGTTTTTGGAGACCCTTAAACTAAATCTCAGAGTTTAAGGGGGGTCTCGTCTGGGAGCATCTGATCTTCAGCAGCCTCAGAAGTGGTTGAGGTCTGAAACTTTCCAAGGACCCTAGCAGTCTGAGGCCCTTGGGCACTGGCCACACTGGCCGGGTCAATAATGCAGCATGACCAGGCCGATGTTGACAGGATGTTTACATGAAATAGTAGCAGTTCTGACAATTGACATTAAATACCGAGGTGTATTCTGCAGGTAATTCGTAAAAGATACAAATTCATCTCCAGTTTGGGATGAATTTGTAGCATCAGAAGTACATTGTGAGTGACTTGTGTATGCATTGTAACATTTCTTGGCTTAGGAAGTTAAATCATGTGCTGTCAATCAAGAACCATCAAGAGTTTCTAATTATCATAGCATTTATGTATTATGGAATAATATAAACTGTAAGGTCAAGTATTTGTGTACACATGACCATCACTTACATAAATCGTTGTTTCCCAAGTGAACTTTAGAGGACAGATGAATAAACACTTGATATAATCAACTCTTACATGAACTGTTGAACTGTTCATATGCTCTCTAAACTCCAGATACTTGTTAGGTAGTTTGTTTCGTGTTGGAGAGAAGTGACCCACTAAGTGGGAAATAATTGCAGGATGGAATCGACAATTTGAAAAGGGAACCGAAAAAACATGGACAGACCACATGAGAAATCATTCTAGGAAACTGTACTATCAAAGTTTTCTAAATCTAATTTGCAAAATCTCAGTTAAAATTTTCCTCTTTTGCTAGGGTTAGGGTTAGTGTTATCTTTTGCTAGTTGAAAATTAAAGTTTACAAGATGCTACATGTAGATATCCATCCATCCATCTAGAAACCTCCGTAGTCCAATTACGGACTGTGGATGCCAATGGTGACCATTGGAGTTCAACAGTGACCAGTGTATTTATTCCCAGTTTTATGACCGAGGTAGGACCTCCGGTCAACATTCACATGCGATTTTACATACCACAAGCAATTTGGGAATGCCTAATTTACAAGTTTTTGGACTATGGGAGAAAACCGGAGTACCCAGAAGAAACCCAACAAGCACTGGGAGAAAATGCAAACTCCGTGCACACAGACCGTGAGGTGGGAATCAGACTCTAGAGATGCAAGGCCACAGTGCTAACCACTAAACCACTGTACCGCCAGACGTAGATAAATTTGAGTTTATATGCTGCGTTAGGCTCAAAGCGTCATATTAAGTGTCAACAATTTCCTCCATAATGTTGAACTGAATTCCAGGAAAACCTTGGGCAAAGTGTGTTTTCATTTTTGTGCATTGGTGTTTACACAAACAGTGCGATAGGTTGAAAAATGCTGGGTTGCCTTTTTTAAAACTCGGCCTCTTAAAAAAATAAAGTACAAATTCTATACAAAAAATGGCAATAGTCCATGTAATCATCGATTTTTTTTACCACTGTGTGAGGTGGTCTACAAACTGCAGTGATTCTCGCAGCCATTAAGTGATTGTTAAATCCTCAGGGAGAGGCATGGCATGATTGCAGCTTAGCCTAAGGCAGGCATTTAGTGGTTCAGAAGCTCTCAGCACTTTTCACTGATAGCATTGTAAAATCCAAGTTTAACCTCCCGCGTCGGCTCGGGTCGGCTCGGCTCCGCACGCGGCTTGGCACTGAGACAGGTGGATTGATGCTGAGAGCGAGTGTGACCATGTTAAGGGAGCAATAAGCAAAAATTTCCTGCACGCCAAGCAGGAAATACTCAGTTACATCTGAAAGGAAAAAGTGTGGAGTGAGCAGGAGGGCAAAGAGTATACGCATACACACGCGCACAGACACACACTTCATTGGTTCCTGTACTGTACAGATTTCTCTCTTTCTCACCATCACACACAGACTCACACTGAAACAGAAACTATCCATGGCTGCATTTGTCTCGTAAATTACTTTGACAAAATTTTTGTTCCAAGTTTAAGGCTGATTTGTGAATGCAAGGTCAGTCCTCAGTGTGAGTACATGTGTGCGCACACACTAATCTCCCCGAGCTGGATTGGAGAACAGCTGAAGTGGCAGGAAATGCAGGTTTCCAGGCTATTAGGCACACTGAAGAACACTGATTTATTACTGTGTGTAAGACCGAGTGTGAACATTATCTGAGGATAACTCAGTGTATCCCTGAGAACATTCCTAGAAGTGTGTGTTTCTAAGTGTGTATACTGGATATCATTTGTATCAACTTAAAGTGGAACCTCGGATTACGAGCATAATTCATTCCGGAAGTGGGCTCGTATTCCAAAACACTCGTAAACCAAATTTAATTTTCCCATAAGAAATAATGGAAGTTCTAATTATTCATTCTACAGCCCAAAAAAATAAATAAATAAAAGTAATTAACACAAAATATAAACTAAAAATATAACAAATTAACCTGCTCTTTACCTTTATATATTCCATTTATGCACCGTGCCGGTTGTGTGTGAGTGAAGCACCCCCTCTCTGCTTCACACACATGCGAACCGGCATGGTGTAAAATTACGTGCACGCACACACATAACACACACTCCTCAGCGCAAGAGAAAGAAAAACACACACACAAACGGATGTTGATTATACCAGTAAGAGACGAGCACTAAGACCCAGCAGGGGAGACGATTACCCGCCATTCCGCAGTGCAAGAGAGAGAAAAACCGTTGGCTCAGTTGTGATGACGTGACGCTCGGCGTCAAATCAAGAAGCGCATGCGTGATACATGATACTCGGTGCTCGTAAACCAAGACAATGCTCGTTTTTCAAGTCAAAATTTATTAAAAATGTTTGCTCGTCTTGCAGAACACTTGCAAACCGCGGTGCTCGTAATCCAATGTTTTACTGTATTAGGAATTCTTGCACAATCATAGAATTATAGCCAATCGTGTCAAAGGTGTGCTGTATTAAGTAAGTGTAAATCAAGAGCTTTGCTTGATGTTCAGATCAAATTTTAGGACAAGCTGGTTTGAGTAGGATTTTTCCACACACAACGGCAGACAGAGGGGTGAAAAAAACAAGAAAAAAACATATAGTGATCTTAAGTTCTGCATATCACAAGGGCTATACTTGAATAATCTCTCTTGAAAAACGTGATGAGCAGAAAATCATCTCAAAGAACACAACATGTTGAAATTTGAAGCAGATGAGCAGGTCCAACCCACCGAGGTCACAATTTCCTTTATTTTAGTAATATCCATATATATTTCAATATAAGTAAAAAATAATAAATATTTATTTATTAAATTGCTGAATAATTGCCTGCATTAAAATCTTAATTATTTATTTGCAAAGGCTGCATTTTATTTCAGATAATATACACATAGTAGGGTTTGTCAATAATTGAAGCATTTGTTTAGATATTTTTTCAATAATTTTAAGACAATAAATCAATATTGGCAAACATCCTCTTGTTGAGATCATTTGTGCCATTATTTGATGTTAGCCTGGATAAATACTGTATGCTTAAATGACAAATTCTACATTTAATAGTTTTGTATTTTAGTTTAAATCACAATATGTGTCAAAATTATCGCAATATATTTTGTTAATACAGTAAATCCCCTAAAAACAAACATTCGAGTTACAAACTTTAGAAAATGCGAACATGCAGTCGTGTATGTTCAGTCGCAGAAGTTAGATCACATGTCCGGCGTACATTATCACATATGCCTGGAAGCAAACACAAAAGCAGGGGCCATGAAGCTGGTACTGCTAAGAAGCGGCATGCAAGAATTATGGAGACAAATTATGGAGAAAAAAAATAATTGAGAGAATTGAGAGAGGTGAAAAGATGTCAGACATTGCTTGTTCTTTTGTTGTTCATGTTTTAAACTGTGTTAGTATCCTAAACTCAGTTAGTATCCTAGAACCTACACAATGTTTGTTGGACTTACAAACAAATTGGACTTATGAACGAGCTCCCGGCCCGGAACTTGTATGTTCGTATGTTGAGGACTTACTGTACTGACAATTTAAAAATGCTTTTATACCCTTAAATGCTGAGTCTTTTCCTCACGTATTTGGCTGATCCACCTAAAAAAAACTATTAATCAGACCAAGAAACAATTTTTACTTTTTTCAGGCTGCTATTTATTTCTTTTCAAAATTTTTTTCTTGACTTAGCAGTAGAAAAACATCGCTACTGAAATGGCTGTACTAACAGCTACTCTGTAGAGCCACACTGAGAAATGGACCATCACAGTGAAAATCAAAGAGCGTGAGATGGTGAGAAAGGAGCACGAAAGAGGGGCGGGAAAAATGACAGACACAGGAAGGAAAGAAAGAGACAAAATGCAGGAGAGAGAAAAAAACAAGAATAGAGAATAGTTGAAAGTTGAAGCTTTCAGACAGCAGATGGAGCGTGTGTGTGTGTGTGTGTGTGTGTGTGTGTGTTGATTTCTGTTGTCAGGGCTACACATTAGAACTGACTAGATGCAAGTGATGTAGTGCAAAGGCTCTGTTATAAAAGCTGCGTATCAATTAAATCCAATTTTTTATGAACTTATATTACTTCTCATACCACAGTGCTCGATTCTGGCTGGTCGAAAGGTCTTGCTTGTTCTGTGAGGAGACATTTAAATAACATTTACAAAAGGGCAATTTTTTTGTTCACCCAAGCTTGCGCTTTTAAATAACACTTTTAAATCTGTTATAACATCTGACTACTATGTCAGTGAGCAGAAGCACATTTACACCTTAATTACCTCCAGCATTGTGTCAGCGACTAAACGAGCCACACTTATTCACCTATCTCATCTCTCTTATCCTTTCATCCACCCCTCCACCCGATTCTCCGACCCCCACTGATGGGACATGTGTGAAACAGAAAGCGACAGCAGGGTTGCTAAAGGCTAATTAATTTCTTTTTATAATTTCCCATGCAGCAGAGCAATCCATTAGATACGGCTGGTTATAAATCATTTTTGTCCCATTATGTAGGCGTGTGTGTGTCTGTGTGTGTGTGTGGGGGGGAGGGCGCGTGTGTGATTAGAGCAGATAGACAAATAAATACACAATGTACAATGCCCAATAGCAGCAACTTTTTTCTTTTTTCCCAGATCATGACCTTATCATCCTGTGAAAGTTTTATAGACATTTCTCTTATTATTCTTTCTTAGCAATCCTAGGATTGATTTGTATTATACAATTTGTATACGTTCTAATCTATTATACACTGTCTGGAGGCTTTAGATTTGATTACAGCACTCAATCTGGTGTCCAGTTCATGTGTGAAAATGATTCCTCATGCCATAAGGGATTAAATTATATACTGTAGATGTGATAACCTGGTCATTCAGTACATTCAGGTCATCCACCGACTTCATTTTATTGCCCCATAATGTTGCTGAGTTTAGATATAAGCAACTGAAGCCAAACCCCAGATCATAACACTGCCTCCAGAGGCTTGTACAGTGGACACTATGCATGATGGGTGCATCGCTTCAGAAGCTTCCCTTCTTACCCTGACACGCCCATCACCCTGGAATAACCTTAATCTGGACTCATCAGATTATATGACCTTTTTCTATTGCTCCGAAGTCCAATATTTATGCTCCCTAATAAACAAAAGCCATTTTACTGATGAGTCTCATTAACACGTGGTTTTCTTATGGACACACAGCTGTTTAGTCCCAATCCTGTGAGTTCTCATCACAGTGTGTGTGTATGAAAATTGTTTTCCTTTCATTATTAACCATAGCTCTGTTTTTAACTGTTTATTTTTTCTTTACGATGCAACTTCACCAAGCGTTTAAGTGATCTCCTTGAATAATTTTTTCCGACCACATTTCTTCCACAAAGTTGTCGGTTCAACTCTATCCTCCCAGGTTTTGATAATGTGTTGAAGGATTCTTAACCCATTTCAAGTCGTTTCAAATTTCCTTAGTTGTTTTCTTTGCTTGATTCTGCCCAATAATTTGATCCTTCTGAAATGGCAATTTTTTCTTCTTCTGTTTGGTCTTTTTGTATGTATTTTAAAAGCACTGATTTTCATACGAACATTGTGATCATATTTTTAAGTTATTTATTGTTGCCTGTATTTTTAAAGGCATTCATTAGAACAAATATCTTAATGTCTGGTAGTATTTAAAGAATAGCATTGTATGAGAATGGGTACCTACGGACTCTTTTTGCTACTTTTTGTATAAAATATCTATATAAAAGGGATCAACTTGATGAAAAATTGAATACATTTCAGTAACTATAGTAGCATCTGGCGTTAAGTAGTTAACGGATTTACTCATACTGTAGCTGAGGGAATAAAAATGCTCTTTAACAAAAATAATTTACCACCTAATTAAGGATTCATCATTTTAATGGTATGCAATAAGGAAATGAACATATAAGTAATATTTCAAAAATTCCCAGTGTAAAAAAAGTAAATGCTGCGAGTTGTTTTGCTAGGTTCCTAACGAAATTAAGGAGGTCACCACAAGGTCAGCTTAGTTGTGAAGTCTTGTTGCAATCACAAATCCAATCACAAGTTGCCACTGGAGAGGAGTCGCATGAAAACAGGCGTGAACGTTTTGTCTGTATCTTTCATATACCGTCTGACACACTAACACATACATACCAACACACATACAGTACACACACACAAACACCAGTTATACTAAAAAGCTCACAACCACACGTCCAGCTATGTTTTTTTTTTTGTTTTTTTTTTAAGCTCTTAGTGTTTGCAGCATGTGTGTGTGCACGTGTGTGTGCGTGTGAAGGTGAAGTTGAGTGCTCCTGGCACCTCTTCCTTGAGTGGAACTATTCTAATTTACAGCCTTGGAAGACCCTATCATTTCTAATAGCACTTATGGAGCAAGAAAACAGGAGAAAATCACAGGTGTCCTCCTTCGGCTGAAATGGCCCTGTGATGGTTAGATAGCAGCACTTTCACACTGTCCTCGACCACACACACACATGCGCACATACACACACACACACACACACACACACAGCATTTTGTTTTTTACTGAGAAGTCCTTCTGAATTGAAATTAGATCTCTGAACCCTGGTCTATTTTTTATCATTATTATCTTTTCACATCGTCATGATCGTTTTTACAGTAACAGTACATTGTAAAAAAAAAAAAAAAAAAAAAATTGGGTTGTTTATGCTGGGTCAAAATCCTGGGTTATTTTGGGTACTGTGTTGGGTCAAATGACATGTAGTGGGTCATTTACAGTGCGTACGGAAAGTATTAAGACCCCCTTAAATTTTTCACTCTTTGTTATATTGTAGCCATTTGCTAAAATCATTTAAGTTCTTTTTTTTTTTTTTTTTTTTTCAGATAAACAACTCATAATTCTGGGTTAAATGGTTAAACCCAGCACTTGGGTCAAAACAACCCAGCACATGTTCTGTCCAATAGTGACCCAGCGACTGGGTTATGGTTGGGTTTTTTTTTTAACCCAGCAGTTTTAGAGTGTAAGGTTAAGTGTTATAAATGGTACATCTTTCTTAATGAAATACATTAACGGAGAACTGCTTTCTTAGTCGGATTTATGCATTAGCTGTGAGACGCTCAGGATTGTTAGGTTTCTGTCAGAGCAAAAAATGCCCGATGTCCTTGCTTAAGGAAACTGGTCAAAATCAGGCAGAGAGACCACAAGGGGATCAGATTTTCCTTAAAGAACACGTAAAGAATTGATAAGTAGTTATTGTTAATGATGAGCGCTGATCTCAGAATGACAGGTCTGATGATAAAATGAGGCTAAATTGACCTGAACGATTTCACACCAAGCTACTGTATAGTCTCTAAAGTCTTGAGCCACCCCTCATTTCTTCATATTTAATTCAATTGTGTAGATTAAATGAAATATATGGGAACAAAAGTTTTTGTGTGACAGGCTGCAAAGTGCCTAAAGATGCAATTAAAAAATCATGCAGCAACCTCATTTCCCCTCTCGTCTGTTCCAACCACTCAACATTCAGCATCAGCAGTATGTTAAAGTTCATTCTTTCATTTATATTCTACACTGCTTAACTTACAGTATATACAGGGTCGCAGGAAGCCTTTCCCAGGAAACCTCGGGTACACCCCGGACAGGGTGCCAGCCAAAAACCTTCCTCTGAAACTGCTCAGGTACAGGGACTGGACTGAAAATGAGAGCCAAAAACAAGAGCCAAAAAATGTCCTTCAGGACACCTGGAGAACTATTCCTCAAGTCCAGAATAATAAATACAAGGAAGTCTGGCTCCTGGGAAGCAAAATATGAATAAATAAAGCGGATGGAGTCTAGACTACTTTTATATAATGATAGATGATAACTTTAGAAAAACACAGGATGTTGCAAAATCTATGCTGCTTTCTCATCTAACAAATAAAATCCTGTCCTGAGCTGTCTCTGTCATCCAGCGTCTTACTGGAAATGCAAATAAATCATAGAGCTTGTGGCGTAATTGTCTTTGTGCGATTGTGCAATCTGTCACCTCGTTGTTTATTTGTCTCGATTTACAACATGGACTATTTTCTTTTGTGTGTGTGTGTGTGTGTAAGTGTGTGTGTGTGTAGGTGTGTGTGTGTGTGTGTGTGTGTGTGTCACAGACAGACAATGATTGGCCGAGAGAGAACTTTTCAGTCTAACAGGATAATAAAAGTGTCAGCAGACGCGCGAGCAGTGATTCAGAGATGCCCGGCCCGAAATTGACTGGCGGAAAATGTAGATGTGTGCCGTCTCCGAGTACAGATGTCTTCAAAAAAACAGAGGGTCATCTTATGAATCACAGGGAGCTTATAGGCGCAGTTGTAAACCACGTTTGTATGGAGCATAAATGCTGCCACTTATTAGTGATTATTTGTAGCCTAAAGCATGGAAGGAGAGAGAGAGAGAGAGTATTTGTGCCCTCTCATCAGGAGAGCATGAGTTTAAACCACATTGTGTGCATACAGTATGGTCCATGTCTGGGAGCCTAAGGAGAAAATACGTCTTATGTTCTTGAGGTGGGAGGAGCAAACATTCTCCTGTCAATCATAGGCATTTGTAAGATTTTGTATGTAGAAGAGGGCAGATTGTGTTATTTCGCCCCTACAGTACATGCAATACCAATTATAATGTTAGTATTAATGGTACAGTCAAGTCATACAGTTTCCAACACGTTTGGATCTCCAAAGGCATCTTCACCCGGTCTAAGACAGTTCTTCTTGATAGTCACAGAAATCCTCTATCCACAATCCTTCATGCAAAAGGCTTAATCTCTGTTTGCTGACAGGCCTGGAACTTTTCTAGTACTTCTCTACCACCTTTAAAGGGCTCCTAGTATGCGAAATTTACTTCTTGATCTTGATCCCTCCTCCATGTTTGTCCATCAGTGTGGTTTCACACCTGGTATGATGTCATTTCAGGAAGGATGAAGCAATTCACATAGTGTAGCTTCACCTCTAACGTTTTGAAATGTTCAGATTGGTTAGAAAATAAAAATGCACTTCCATAAAGGGTTTGTTGCTCAGCTCTGCTGCTCTCTGGGGGTTACATAGACAATAAAACAGCGTGTTTGGAGGAAACAGAAGGAGTTTGAGGTATGAAACATATGGGAACCTTTAAAGGAGGTTGAGACACCGTGAACTGCAAACAGGAAAGTGATTTAAGCTCTTCTAGTCTGAAGAAAGAGAGCTTTCTTGTATAAATACATATATTTTGTAAATCTGTCAAGTGTAAATTGTAGATTTGTATATTCATCTCAAATTCTTTAATTAAAAACGAAAAATCTGACCATTTTTTTATTCTTAGTGCAATTTTCCCTATTGCAGTAAAATCTTTCGATCCTATCCTATCTTTCTTTTTTAGGTCACTGCATATCATACTGTGTATAATCTTTTATGTGATTAATAAAATTTGAAATTAAATCATATGATATTAAGTCAAGCCCTTTATGATCAGTAGGCATCTACTGGGTATTGACTCACCTTCCTGAATCATATTTACATTTAGGCATTTGGCAGACGCTCTTATCCAGAGCGACTTACTTTTTTTTTTTATCCCATTATACATCTGAGCAGTTGTGGGTTAAGGGCCTTGCTCAAGGGCCCAACAGTGGCAACTTGGTGGTTGTGGGGTTTGAACCTGGGACCTTCCGAACTGTAGTCCAATGCCTTAACCACTGAGCTACCCCTGGCCCATATCCATGTTTAAATGATTGACAGGCCATGTGTGCGAGCGTGTAATCACTATATTACCTAAAGGGATCAATGGGTGGATTGAAATTTTATGAAACGTCTGCATTGTAACAAAGCTGAGTTTTGATTAAGACTTATCTGTGACCTTGTTTTTATTGTTTATATTGTCTTTTACGCACGTCTTTAATTATATGTGATTGTAATTAACGTTGGGTTGTATGTGTTTATATGTGTGTGTGTGTGTGTGTGTGTGTGTGTGTGTCGTACAGCAGCTGGTCGCAGTGCCTGACATGTTTACAGATACATCTGTTAACTAAAAGCAACAGGAATTAGAAGCTTGGAGAATTTCCAGGAGCTGAGTGGTGTGTGTGTGTGTGTGTGTGTGTGTGTGTAGGTGTGTGTGTGTGTGTGTAACACTTAAAGCACATTCGCACCGGGTATTTTCATGTACTTTTCTTCCTCGCCCCATGCAGATGAAATAAACACGATCCAGATCTGTCATGCCGTCACTGTCCGAAGCTATATTACAAAAGTATTTATCATAAAAATGATATTGAATATTGTGTGAAATCATTCACTCAATATTCATATTGTGTGAATGATTACAAAGTGAAATATGAATGAGGTGGGTTTTAAATTTCTTATTTGATATTTCACCTATACACACAAACATTTACACACACACATGCACACGTGTGCACCACTGACAGGTCATTACAGTTTCAGGGCTCATTATCATCACTGCATTCACTTGTAGCATAAATCAGGTGTTAATTTTATCAGCACATAGCAGGAGACAATTAATGAGCATTTTTAACGATCAGAGAAGTGTCAGAAACAAACAGCTACTTTCAGCTGGCTTCAGTCAATGAACAGCATGAATCCTGCTGAGCTGGATATATATATATATATATTACACCAATCTACATAAATAAAAACAGGTTTTGTCTGTACATTGGTCAGAACTTGCACTTTCAATGATGTCCATACGTTTCATACTGTACACTGAAGGACACAAAACCAGAAAATCTTCTGTCTGTCTGTTTGTCTGTCTGTATGTCTGTATGTCTGTCCAGCCAGATTTTGTCACAGCATCACACAAAACTAGCTGGACAGAATTTGATGAAACTTTGTCCTTCAGTATATGAAATTAAACCTGTGCCATAAATGAAATTAAAATGTTGAGTAGAAGTGAAGTCATGAGCAGTTATGTACCAGATTATGTCACAGCATCACTTTTGCAGTGCTTTGACATCTGGCTGAAGTTTAACCTGAACTGTAAGTTAAGTTAAATCAAAATGTTGAGTAAAAGCAATGTTATAATTGCTATGTGGTAGATTTAATAACCTACTTTACAATAATCTACTAATAAGCTACTTGCTCAATGTAAACAAACTTCTGCACCAATAGATATTAATTGGAAAAGCTAAACTTGACATTTTTACTGGGATTAGTTCACAGATTTTCACTGTTGAAATAACAGCCCTGAAGTGGTATAAGTGAATTTTAACACGCTGGAGTTGTTTTAAGACAAAACTCAGTTTTTATCTGATCTACTTTTTTGATTTCTCATCTGTGATTTCATGGTTGTGGGATGGTCTATCAGATTGGGATCTGGGGAGTCGGTGGCCTTGGGCTCTTTGCCTGCCAGGCCCTGTGCATGGTGGGCTGTGGTGCACTGGGTGCCACAGCATTGGCATTTACACTGAGGTGTGCCACATTGGCTTTTCTGGTGGCTCAGCTGGTCTTTGGTCACCACGGGCATGGGTGAGCTTTGGGTACTTGGGTATATGTACTATTAATAACTATGAGCAGAAAAGTGTAAATAAATGTTTGAGCAAATGAATGATCACTGTTTGGCTGTACCTTTTCTTTTTGTCCACACACAGCTAAATATACATATGATTAAGTTTTCATTTCCTGGATAGGAAAAATGTCATCACATAAACTTTTCTCATCAATAAAATACCTGTAATTATAATCGTATTATTGAGTATATAAGACTGGCGGCACAATGGCGTTGTGGTTAGCACTGCCGCCATGCACCTCCAGGGTTGAGGGTTTGATCCCCACCTTGGGTCTGTGTGTGTGTTTAGTCCGACAACCCATTTAAAGACATGCAAGATAGGTTTACAAATTTCCTGCAGTGCCCTAAGACCACTGGTATAGGATAGGCTTCAGGCTTCTCGTGATCCCAGTACAGGATAAGAGGTTTAGATAGTGAATGAGTATATAAGACTACTTGTTCCTGGTCAGGGTCATTGATCCTAAATGCATTCATGGATAAATTTGCTTAGCCAGGCTACCATCAGGACAGATGAAACTGGATCGCTTAGAAGAAACACAAGGACACTGGGAGAACAAGTGAAACCCTACACAGATATAGTAACCTGAGCTCAGGGTCAAACCAGGAACCCTGAAATGGCTACACACACACACACACACACTTGCCCATTTCCCACCTATCAGCCAGCTTTGTGTTTCCTTCACAATCACACAGCAGACTGAAGGTTAACATGCTTCCACCAAGACACTACATGAACTATCTACAGCCTTTGTTTTCATTTCTGTCTCATTCATGAGGTCACAAGCGCTTATAATTTGTCAGTGTTGCTGTGATTAAAGGCGGAGTCAGCCAAAAAAACACCATTTGCTTTAGTCCTCATCTCCGTCAAAACATTTCAGCTCTTCATTCACGATGGTGCATTGCCAAGACAGTGACACTAACAGCTGGGCTAGCTGCCCTATATTAAAATAAAAATTATTTGTTCTGAATGTTTAAACCAGGCAGGGAATGAGCTCTTCCCTAGTCCCCCATTTACATTTATGGCATTTGGCAGTCACCCATATCCAGAGCTGCTTACAGTTTTTTTTTATCTCATTATACATCTGAGCAGTTGAGGGTTAAGGGTCTTGCTCAAGGGCTCAACAGGAGAAATTTGTTGGTGGTGGGGTTTAAAAGTGGGACCTTTCAGACCATAGTCCAATGCCTTAACCATTGATCTACCTCTGTCCCATTGTAATGGGTTTAACACACAGGTGGCACCACGGACCAGTGACAAGAAGTTATGGAAAAAGGTCAACTTTATTTAAGATAATAGGGAAAGGAAAGGGTTAAGGAGGGAGGGAACATGGTGAAGGTGAACACTCCATTGAATGGCTCCTCTTTTTTGCTGACTGGCCAACTGGCCCCTCTCAGCTCTCCTTTGGCGCGGCAACAGACGGGATTACCTCGTGACGCCCATCAGCTGGGTAGCTTTCCCACCTGTGATCAGGAGCCTTAACATGAACACGCAGCGGCCTTTTCCTCTTCAGATGGCAGGATCACAAAAGCTGGCTCTGTACAAAAAAAGACTCATGCAGTCTTTTGGCGGCTGTCCTCCACATGGAGATCAAATGGCTGCATTCAGTTTTATGCCCTTGAAGTCCCCAGGGCACATTATATCACCCCGCTCTTATGCCACACCTCCGCATTCTTTTTTAGCCGTCGGCCGCGAAACTCTGCTCTGTAGACCTTGAGCTAAGAAAACCCGAGATCCATTAAAGATGATTATTAGCCAGCCGTGCACGTTGCCCGTTTAGCCTACGGAGTGAGCTAGGTGTGACAAACGATTGAGGCACACGCCCATCACTGGTGCACGCTGTGACACCTGAAAATGTTTAGCTCCATGTGGCCTTGTAAAATATGTAATGTATATACAGCGGTATCTCTGCATACATACCGAGGTTTAATAATCTTTTCCGGAGGAGAGTTCTTAAGGTGAAATTTAGTATATTTCGTTAATGTAAATGCAGATAATCTGTTCCAGCCACCCGAAAATATTTTTGCATATAAAAACAATCAAAACATTCAGTAATGGCGTCTAATTGGCTGGCACAGTGTTATCTGGAGAGGTCCGCATCACTTAATTTTTTTCCCATTCATAGAGCTGTTTGTGAAGATTGAGTTTTTTATTTTGTTTAGTTTTTTCCAGCCCACACACACACATGCAGAACAGACAGCTACTGTAGCAGATATTCACTGAATTTGACAGAAAAGTGTCCTGGTTTAGAATGAATGACTCTTTCTTTAACAAGACAGAGAGATAGAGTTGTAATCCCTACCATCGAGACAGCACGTCGATTTTCCTCTTTTGGACCCCGACCGCAGATTCATACTCACAATCTTCCGTTGATGGGTGCCAATAATTCTGAACTGTCAATCCAAGGAAAATGTATTTGTCTTGAACTCTGTTACACACCTGTGTTAATCTAAAAGGCCCAATCCTGTGTTAAGCCTCTGACTCTTGGCACATGGCAACAAGGTCACAGATGAGCAATGAGGCATCACTGTCAGGTGTTAGAATAGACATAGTAAAGGTGTGTGTGTGTGTGTGTGTGTGTGTGTGTGTGTGTGTGTGTGTGTGTATGTGACAGCTTCTTTGAGCTTTTCACTCACACTGTTCCACATTCTGTCTCATTGCAGATCAGAGTATGAGCTGGACTACGACTGCTACCAGGATGAACTCTATGACAGGTACGAACAGCCCTGGGATCTCACAGGTTAACACACTGATTGGCATGTGTCAGAGAGGACGAGAACTAAAAACCATCTGAGCACATATATATTTCTGTCTCTGCTTTTGTATCTGAGCACGTACAGAACTCTGTACGCGCGTATCATACATTAAGCAACATGATGTATGGTGGACACTTAAAAAGGCATTGTATGGCGTGTAGAGCGGGCCAAAGGGTGGCCTGTTCCTCTGCTCACGCTTATCTTTACTGAGTAAGTCAGCAAGTACGTCAGTAGCTTATTATGTATCTGGGATTACATGAGGTGTTAAAGATGCTATAAAATGGATGATTTGTCAACCAGCGAGCTGAAAAAAAACATTTTAATTATAAAGACTCGTAGAAGTAAATGACATGGAGGGCATTGTTTTGGCTGATATGTCATTAAAATCCTTAACGAGCTCAATTTTAATGAAAAAAACATGAAGTGTATGATACACTCCTTAATATTAAAAGTCTGCAGAATAAACTATATAACTTTTTTTTGCATTATTGTCGTATTAAAGAGCAATTTAGTGTGTTTGTTTTTCACATGCCAGATAATTACCACTTTGTATTCTCTCTAGCCAGAGCTTGACATACTAATTTATCCAAAACAAATTAAGTTAAAATGTCTTGATTAGCATCTTATTTCAGAGATAATTAGTATCTTGTACCGCATGCTGTCCCACATTTTTCTGCTAAAATGAGCCGAATAGCCCTGAACTGAAGTTCTTAAGAGTTTCTGGCTCGACTCTGTGATGTTACATGCCGTAAATCGCCAATAAATTGACTACGAATTAACTATGATACAGCATGATCATGACTGCATATTATTATGATCAAGAGTAGATTATTTAGTGTGCAGGGTTGGATTTAGACATGGATTTAGTATCTATTAGAGCAGGGGCCTGAATTCAAATTTAAGAGCGTGAGAAGGTCAATAAAATTTTCTTTGAGCTGAGGTGAGATTTTCATGTTTGTGTTAGGATTCTTTCTGCATACAGTTATTGTAAGTCTGTAAAAAATAGCATTTTAATAATTTTTATTGTGGATTTTCAGTTACTATGTTAAACATGTGATCAGATGGCCTTGTATATTTCCTTATGTTTGTATGGAATACAAACACCAATCTTTAATCAATCTTTAGTGAATATTCATTTGCACGCTGCTGGGCTGTAAATCAGTATGAAAGCACTCTGGTTGCTCTGTTACACCGGGCTCTCAGTTCAGGTATGTTAAATGCCCTCGCACCTCGCCCTGCTGAGGATATGTCTGTTCTATTGATCTGTGTTTTATCTCATAGTGGTGCATTTACATGACTGCTTTTTATTATCGCCATGGTTTTGGAATGCATGAGACAAACTGGTTTTAAACTTTCCACAAAAAAAGTACTGCAAATACACACTACCGTTCAAAAGTTTTAGATCACTTTCTAACTCCATGATGGTTCCTGATTTTTATTTCTTTCTACATTGTAAAGGAATGCTGAAGGCGTCCAAAAA
>JAQQZS010000037.1:29102824-29112895 GCA_030068045.1 Platyallabes tihoni
CAACTGCTCAGATGTATAATGAGATAAAAATGTAAGTCGCTCTGGATAAGAGTGTCTGCCAAATGCCTAAATGTAAAAGTGGAGACAGTTTGGTTGACTGCAATCACAAGGCACTGATGTAGAGCCACAGTGTAGAGGCTACAATGTTCTTGTCTTCTCTAGCTCTTCATGACAAAAAATTAAGCAGAAACCTGGAAAAATCAAAGCCAAGCCAATGGCAAAGAAAAAAACAACTAAATCTGCTTGTCATAGCTAGTACACTGCTTCATCATCATGAGGAGGTTTAACAATGTGATGTTGTCTCTAATTATTATTATAAAGCTACAAAATATAATATCACGATAATATTTAAACCAGCACGTTAACAAACTAACTGGTTATTTTCCATGTTTCATTCCTTCCTTTCTTTCTTTTTCTTTCAGTCCCTTCTGTTTCTTTCTTTCTTTTTTCTTTCCTCTTTCCCTTCCATCTCTTTTTTTCACTCTTTTCTACTCCCGTCATTTCTTTACTTTATTCTTTTCTACGCACTTCCTTCATTCCTTTCTTGCTCTCGTTCTTGCTTTCTTCATTTGTTTCTTTGCTTGCTTGTTTGAATTCCTTCTAACTCCTTTCCTGTTTTCTTCTTCTACTTTATTCCTTCCTTCCTACCCATTCCTTCTTCATTTTCTTTCTTTCTTTCTTTTCCCTTTCTTTCTTTCTTTCTTTCTTTCTTCTTCCTTCCTTACCATCTTATTTCTTCCTCTTTCATTCTGTCTTTCTATCTTCCATCCTTCATTCTGTCCATCATACTTCCCTTATTTATTTATTCATTTATTTATTCATTTATTTATTTATTTAGCCCTCCTTCCTTCCTTCCCTCCTCCATTTCCTCTGTCTTTCCTTCTCCCTACTACCTTGCCTTCTACCTTTTATTCCTGTATTTCTTCCTTCTTTCTTTGCATTTAACTCCTAAACTCCCCTCGCTCATCCCTGTAGAGACAAACACTCTACATGTGTGTGAGCTTCTCCTTCCTGTCTACACTAAGGGATTCTCTTCTTCTGTGTACACGGCGCTTCAGCCTGAAAGTAACCGTGTGGCTCAGCGTGTGATAATATGGAATATTGTAAAACTTTGTTTTGTGTGTTTCTTGCTGTCTGATTTTATCTTGCTTTTTTGTTTTTAATCTTGGAAATGAGAACAAATAAATGAAAAATCTAAGACTCTTTCATTAGAGGTGTAATGCTGTTTGTTAGAAATGGGTTCTTTTCTTCTTTTTGCATTCACAAAAATAAATCAGACTGTGGCAGTAAACAGATTTTACCAAAAAAAATGTAAAAAAAAATATTTTGTAATTTATTGTCCGATCAACAGGCGGTAAGTCATCATTTTGCCCCTTATATTCACTCAGAGGGAATAAGTGGAAGTGATTTACCTCTGGGTCCAGAAATCTTGCTACACTGCAGGCACACAGGACGCACTGTGACGGCACGGTTTCAGCTTCAGCCCAGACACAGCCAGGGATCTAACCTCTTTCTGTGCCAGAATTACCGCACAATCATCACATTTTTTTTTGTGACAAAAGACAGCATTTAATTTGACCACTTTATCTGCGGTCCTAACTGCAGTGAGGGAATTTATTTTACAGTGTGACTGAACCAAGCGCTCATACACTGTTTGTTATCTTCAGCATAAACCCTGAAGAACAGAAAGATTCATGGTTGGAATAATCTACAGCCATAATGATATATGTTTGCATTTGGCAAAGCAGCCGTTGTCACTTCAAACTAGCACCAGTCCATCAAAAGTGGCATTTACACTACAGTTCAGTTCACTTAAACCGATTTACTAAAAACATTTGCTATTTTTATATTTCAGTGTCTGGAGTCGTTCTGTCTCTTTTCTTTTTTACTTTTAAATTTTGAACATGTTAGCAATGTAAGCACCCTTACCGCATTACCACATTACATTACAATATAACCACATTACATTACAGACAACTTAGTCATAACAGGGAAGAGTTATAGATCAGTTATTCAAATATAAAACAGTATATGCTCGAAGGTACAGTATGTGAACAACTGAATATAGCACCCATATATTTTTGTTGAACATCCCATTCCATTTATTTCCACTAGATTTTCGGGTGTGGATGTGAGGATTTATGTTTATTCAGTGACAAAAGCATAAGTCAAATCGAACACTAGTGGCATGTGAGAAGGCATGGTGCACAGTCAGTGTTCCAATTCATCCCAAAGGTATTGTACTGTGCAGGACCTTGAGTAGTTCCACTCCAAATTGAACACACCATGTCTTCATGGAGCATGTACAGTCATGACCTTGACCTGTGGCTGGCATGTCAGCCATGAAGCAGACAGTCTGATATTATTTTAGCACTAGGGAAACACTGTGACAAGTGCATTAGTGTAGGAGGAGGTTCTGTAGAGAAATAAAAAGAGTTTTTATTCTTTTTTTTTTTTTTTAAAGTTTTTCTGCACAATCAAAAGTCCATGTTTGACTTAAACGCTCCATCAGGCTGATGCCATCAAAAGATACAGGTGCAGGATATCAATAATAAAAATCAGATTGTGTACTAAACGGCAAAAATAAGAAGTGTATTTTGAAATACAATTTAAAAACTTTTTTACACATAAACAACAGACTTCACAATTTCCCCCCTTTTATTATCGCCAGTTTTGATCATTTCTATTTTATACTTTATATAAAATAGAAATGAATTTATACTTTATACTATATATATATATTTACAGTGTAAGTAATGGCAGTACGGTGATTAGTGATAAGTACTTTCACCTTGCACAACCAGGGTCCAGGTTCAAACCCTGCCTCGGGTCTACATGCATGGAATTTGTATGTTCTCCCCATGCTTGGTGTGTTTCCTCTGGGTACTCCGGTTTCCTCCCACAGTCCAAAGACATGCAAATTAGGTTAATTGGCTTTACCAAGTTGCCCGCAGTGTGTGTGCCCTGCCATTCCTTGGCACCCTGTCTAATGTGACCTCCACCTCATGCACCTCAAGTCTCCTGGATATAGACGATGAGTGAGTAAATGTAAGCGAGTTTTTAAACTAGAACTGTCTAATATATTAAATAAGGGTAAAAAGAAAAAAAATTAACTTTGTAGTTTTTAAGAAAAAAAAATAGATGAGTATCTGTATCAGTTTGAATAGTATTGGAAAATTAAAAACAAATTCACTCTAGATTTTTGTAGATTTTTTAGTCTTCACTCTAGATTTTTGTTGGTTATTTTCTTTTTAATATCAAAAGATTCTGCTTTTCGACTGCAAAAAATTTTAGATTCAATATTAGATTTAATATAAAGACTTTTTAAAAAAACTGTACCTAATATTTAAAAGCCCCAACTGTGTTTATTTTAGGTTTGTAGATATAGCAGATAATAATCATCATCATCATCATAGCCACTCAGGTGCGTTCTCCCAGTCACGTGACTGATGACGCATCACTTCCTGGTTTTAAAACTTTCATAACAACCTCCACCCATGTTAAAAGAGTTTCACAGATACTTTAGCTTTGACATTTATGTATTTGGTTAACGGGTTACAAAGCTGAATTAACGACTCTATGTGAACTTTATTAACAAATAATAACACATGCTTTGTATTTAATTTATATATATGTTTGTTATTTGTTAATAAAGTTCACATAGAGTCGTTAATTCACGGTGGTGTAGTGGTTAGCACTGTCGCCTTGCACCTCCAGGTAAAGCGGTATAGAAGATGAATGAATGAATGAATATATGTTTGTGCACTTTGCACTGACGGGTGAATGAGATATAGGTCAGTGACCTGCGCTCGCGCTGCATGACACACACACACACAGCCTGCCTGCACACTGTAAGTACAAACTACTGACAAATTAATAATGCATTTACATAATGAAAATTTTCAGCATTAATTAAATTTCTGTAACCTGCAAACTGTGATTAGTCTCCCAGGAATCAGCTGTAATTATTAGATTAATGTCTGTACACTTAACTAATAACTAATATTAGGGTTACTCTGTATGCTCATTCTGTAGGTTTTTAAATCCTGCTAGAAAAGGCAAGAAATACACATGAGTGCCAGATTGCAGCGTATTAAACATCATATTTTATCACCACATCAGGTAATTGGGCTCCATCCTGCATCATAACCACAGCTCATTATTAGTCCTTAGTGTATAAGAAATGTTTGTCACTTGTGCTTGTTTGAGGTGAATGAATGATTTACATGTCATCCGACACATATACATGTGTACAAAAATAAAAAACTTTTAGCAATAAGAACTGCTTTTTATGAAGGTTTACAGATGGTTCTTTATTATAACAAGTAATAAAAATGAGCAAGTAGTGCATCTCTAATATATATATATCAATAAATTAGTATATCATCAAAATATTTCCATAATTCAATTCCAAAAATTTAATTTTCATTGCACACAGACTTTCATTTTGGTGATTATGGCTTACAGCTAATGTTAACCCAAAATTCAGTATCTCAGAAAATGTTAATATTATTTAAGATTAATTTTTTAAAAAAAAAGCAAGTTTTCTGGCCAATCAAGCACAGGGATACCATGGTCCTTAAACCAGGTATTAATACTTTTGACAGTGTGAGCAGGTGCCAAGTCTTGCTGGAGAGGGAGGCATGAAGTGCTCTAAAACCTCCTGGTAGACGGCTGTGCTGACCTTGGACTTGATAAAACGCAGTGGACCAACATCAGCAGATGACATGGCTCCCCAAACCACCACTGACTGTGCAAACTTTACACTCAAGCAACTTGGAATCTGTGACTCTGGGACATTGATTTCCAAATGTGAAAAGAGGTATTTGGCCCACAACAGTCCAGTCCAGTGCTTTTTGTCCTTAGCCCAGGTAAGATGCCTCTGATGTTGTCTCTGGGTCAGGAGTGGATTGACATGAGGAATGCGACAGAAGTCCATGTTCCGGATACATCTGTGCATGGTGGCTCTTGAAGCACTGACTCCAGTTGCCACTCCTTGCCAGTCCACTCCTTGTGAATATCCCGATTTTTTTAGATAATTGGCTGATTAGAGTCATGGGTCTCCAGTATAGAAGTTTTTCACAAAATGCTAATTTTCTGAGACACTGAATTATGGGTTTTCAAAGCTGTAAGCCAAAATAGTAAAAATTAAAAGAAATAAACACTTGAAATATATCAGTGTGTGTGTAATGCATCTATATATAATATGAGTTTCACTTTCATTCATTCATTCATCTTCTACACCGCCTCATCCTTGATCAGGGTCGCGGGGTGCCTGGAGCCCATCCCAGGAGACCTTCGGGCACAAGGCGGGGTACACCCCGGACAGGGTGCCAATCCATCGCAGGGCACACACTCATACGCACATTCACACACTCATTCACACACTACGGGCAATTTGGGAACGCCAATTAGCCTAACCTGCATATCTTTGGACTGTGGGAGGAAACCGGAGTATGAGTTTCACTTTTTGAATTGAATTACTGAAATAAATTATATTTTATTTTCAATGATATTCTAATTCATTGAGCTAAAAGTCTGAAAAGTATTAGCTAACATTTTTATAATGATGCTGGACCATTTATACCAATATAATAATATTTAAAAAATCATATTTTCTGCTTTTATAGCTAAATATCAGCTGGAACCTATGTGCTTGTACAAAGATTAATAACAATTATAGAGACAAAGCCAACTCCAAAGCCAACTCTATCTATGTTGTAGTGTTCAGAAATGAGCTCTCTACCCCCAAATCCGCTTACCACTCATGTCCTGAACACTGGCCGGGGTGTCCCAGCTGCAGGCATGAGCATCTCTCTGTACATCCTGGATCCTGCCACGTCAGGTTGGAACCATCTAACAACAGGGTAAAATATCTTTGTGATGTAACTTAACTATTTTATCTTGTATGTGTTGAGCGGTCAGTTCACAGCTCTGTTTCCTTTAGAACAACCAACAGTGACGGACGCTGTCCAGGGCTCATCACTAGAGAAGCCTTCGGTCCTGGTACGTATAAAATGCGTTTCGAGACTGGACAGTACTGGGAGGGACTGGGGGAGACCTGCTTCTACCCGTATGTTGAGGTAAGTGGATAAAAAGTCACAGTAAATACTAATGAAATCTTTTCAACAGTAATTAATTTAAATGCGCTGTGTTGGCAGTGTTGCTGAATTTTTAAGAAATAGTATGTTAAAATTTCATTAGGCATTCTGAGTTAGTTTTGAACATTTTATTCTATAATAAAATATACAAGGCGATACTTTTTTGCCTTTTCTGTGACCACATCAAGAAATTTGATCATTAGTATACTGTAGGAGCAATGTAGATTTATTTGTATGTTATGATTAATGTTACATTACATTAACTACATCTATTGTGAATGCTGCACTAAATATGCACTAAATAGTACCCTGTAATATACATTAAAATAGGGTAAAAAAAGGGTAAATCTGACCTTGTGCACTAAAAAGTACGCTTCGGAATCTGTAACATTTCGTAATTGGGCCAGGGGTAGCTCAGTGGTTAAGGCATTGGACTACGGTTCGGAAGATCCCAGGTTCAAACCCCACAACCACCAAGTTGCCACTGTTGGGCCCTTGAGCAAGGCCTTTAACCCACAACTGCTCAGACGTGTAATGAGAGAAAAATGTAAGTCGCTCTGGATAAGAGCGTCTGCCAAATGCCTAAATGTAAATGTAATTAGTGTAAATAAGGCATGTGATGTCACAAGGTCATGTGACAGAAACTGTTAGGAATTTCAGTTGAGGACATTCTTACAAACAGATTGTGAATGTGGCAAAGGGGCCAAAGTCACTTTACAGTCACATGTACAGTACCAGTCAAAAGTTTGGATACAAGTTTTGATTTATTTTTCGACGTTTTTTTTTTACATGAAATACACATTAAGTAATTAAGCAACAGCAACAACAGTCAGTTGTCATTTTTAAGACATGATCTGGAACAGTTCTTGTAAGAACAGTATTGTCAAGTGCATTTGCAAAACCCAACAAACACCATAATGAAATTAAGATGCACCAGGAAAGCAAGGTTTACCTCTGCTGCAGAGAAGATGTTCATCTAAAGTTACCAGCCTCAGAAGTCACCAATTAACAAACAGATTAGAGCCGTAATTAATTATTTACAGACACATCTCAATATCAGCTGTTTAAAGAAGATTATTGCATATTTTGGATGCCTTCAGCATTGTTTTAAAATGTAGAAAGAAATAAAAAAACTGAAAAGATCATGGAATTAGAAGGTGTGTAATAATACATCATATACACACAGACCCTAATCCTAAAATGAAACATTGTGGAAAACATAAAATAATCATTTTACACATATTTTACACTGACTGTCGCTGTTTCGTGTACTTGTTGCCTGCAGATAGTTTTCACCATCACTGATGCTTCTCAGAAGTTCCACATCCCGCTGCTCCTGAGTCGCTTTTCGTACAGCACGTACCGGGGAAGCTAACAAGTGCAGGGACCAAACTGATTCAAACCCAGTCACACTGATTTGCTTGATCTTAATGTTTGGATGAGGGTGCTGTTATAAGTTCATCCACATGTGAAAAGTAACATTATTGATGTTGGATGTATTTTACAGGTCACTTAAAGGCATGATCGCTTAATATAAAACTACAGGTCAGCATAGGGGTGTGTTTCTGTTTTACATGTCTTTCTGTCTCATTTTACAGTATGTCCTGAAGTTAGTTTTACAATGATGATGTGACAGGATAAATATGTTCCATAATCAAATAAACTGTATATAAAAAAAATTGAGAGTGCAACAGCATATTATTATCTCCATCCCTCCACATAATTTAAGGATTAGAACAAACAGATTTTTTGATGTTATTTAACAAATAAAGACTCATTGATATAGTGATATTGATAAGTTTCCTGATATAAGACATGTGTCTAACATTTAAGAAAGGAGTCATGAGTTTGGAAAAGTCCATAAGACTCCTGCTAAGGAAAAGGTTGTTGTACTTTGTGTATTTGTTTCATGGACATTTAATAACTTTACAGTATATGCTGTAAAGGATACAAACATTTGTGACATTTCATTCACTCAAACAAAATATGTTGAATAACATGAATAATATGATATACAGTAAAATGAGTAACTATGGTGTTATAGTACTCCTCTTTAGTGTGTTATTCTTTATTTAGACCAACATGTAATAAAAAGCTTGAATTTGATTGGTCAGAAGGTTGCGGCTGTAGCATAAATCTAAGATTCATATAAAATACACTTGTTCTAGTATACAGGGAATTGTACAGCAGATACTTTACATAATCTAAGAGTAAAAAACAGCTTTAAAAAATGTGTCGTTTTAACAAAGTGAAACCTGATGGCATTTTTAACAGTTTTCGGGAGACATTTATATTATTGTGGATGGACTCTTAATCATATATAGTTTGTGACACTCACTGTGCCTTTACAAAGTTTGTTAGCACAAAAAGGGTCAGGACATAAATTTGTATACCCTCTGGTTTCTTTGTAAAATGATAAGCTGCATTTTGAGAGAAAATGACTATAACCAGGGGTGAAAACAGACCGTTATGGTCCGGTACTGTGTACCACTAAATCAGTGTTTTAATTCATAATAGGCATTATTTATAAATGATGAGAAACATTTATATGTTCATATCATGTGAATTTTACTAAACATTTTTATTGCCACTTACACATCACTTTATTACCCTGAGTAGAACACCAGCAATTTCAATTAGGCTATATATGATAAATCACAACTTCATATGCATGTGTTAGTACATTTTAAAAGAACCTATACATTTTAAAAGTCAACAATAAAACTAGACTTTACAAATGATACAAAATAAATAGATTTATAGGTGGATTTGGGTGTGACTTTTCATTTCCTCTACTGTCACAACTGTAGGTGGAATTATAACAGAAACTAAGACAGTGGTATAAAATTAACTTTCTGACTCTTTGGGAACCAAATCATTTAAAATTTCAGTGTTGGTATGCAGTATTACAAAGAGGGGAGAGTGGCTGCACTTTAAGCAAGAGAACACAGCTGCTAACATTATGTCCTCATAAACAACACTTTATCTCTTTATTAACCGCTTCTAATTCATTCGAATTGGCTGTAAACCATCTGTGTTGTGATTTTTCATTACTGCTAGTTAAAGTGAGCGCGACCTTCCACCAACATGCTGCAGTGGACTGATATCCAGTGCTGTGAGGTTTCTTGCAAAATCTCCCAAGTAAAATGTGTCACAGAATGAGCAGTGATGGTTCATTATACTGTATTATGTTTTATTCTAACAACACAGACAGCATCTTAGACAAGCTGTATGTGACTGTTCATGTACATCCTTGTTTATATTCTAAACAAGGTGCCTGTGAAAGAGGTCCATTTGATTTGTTGTCCTGGTACGTTCAAGTAAAATGAAGCAAGTTAAGAGGATTTTGAAAGTTTTATCAATTTTCACCTAATCCTGTTAAAAAATGCACCTTAACCATTGAAACAAACATTTTGCTATTTACAGTGTCAAGTGTTTTTACGGAGCCCTGGAAGTCACCTAGAGGAGAAAAAAAAAAACAGTCCGTGGCAACAGTTTTGCAATTCATACCCTCAGTTTATAATCCGTTCCCACAATTTTTTTAACTGTTCCATCAGTTTATCAATTTGTTTAAGAATCTGTTCCCACAAATTCTTAAACTGTTCCCTCACTTTAACTACCTGTGCGCTCAGATTTTGTAATCCATCCCCACAAATTCATAATCAGTGCGCACACTTTTACATATCCGTTCCCACAGATTTATACACAGACTCTTTTTAGAACAGGAACAGGAAGCTCCCAGGTACGTCTTAACGAATATTATTGTATATTGTTTTATTTATTTCTTTTTTCAATTTTTATTTTATTGTTTTATTTATTATAAGTGTAATAATTCAAACTGTCTTAACTGCATGCGTATAGTAATTCTATCAAATGTAGAAGGTTCGAGGTAGTGTCATGCACACTCAATCTGCGCCTAGCACTAGGACCCGGAAGTAAGGCGGGCGTCAAACCAGGAAGTATAAAAGGA
>JAQQZS010000037.1:29129271-29139558 GCA_030068045.1 Platyallabes tihoni
GGATAGGGTTAGATGGAGGCAGATGATTCGCTGTGGCGACCCCTGAAAGGGAACAGCCGAAAGACAAAGAAGAAGTTCTTTAAAGCGTATGCATGGAGGTTTCTGGTGCAACAGTATATATATTCTAATAAACTCAAAATGTCATCAAAATCACATTTTCATGGGTTTATTCTTCTCAAACCCCAGGAAAATGGAAAAGGATAACAATAAGTAATGCCAAGTCATTACTCTTAACTTTTCCTGGTGCATGTTACCGAAGAAACAATAATTTATGAATAAATTAGAATAAATGTATAAACAAGAACCTGTCATACTGTAGGTGTTCATTCCGTCCCTCCTTCCCTCTCTCACTTTTTTAGTACCTGCCTAATCCTGGTGAGGGTCACAGGGAACCCGGAGCCTAACACAGGGCATGATGCAGGAATACACAATGTCTGAGCTGCTGTTATAAAAAAAAAAAAAAAAAAAAAAAACTAATGTTAGTACGTATGGGTGAGTTTGTAAAAATAGCTAAAAGGTTAAAGCTACAAATAAGCCGATCAGCTTTAATGTAATCAGTGATATTATTAGGTATTTCAGGTTGAAGTCTATATACATGTCTGCCTGTCTTTCTGTATGGCAAAACTCTCTAACCTATTAATGCAAAGAAATAAAAAGGTTGAGTATTTTATGCCTGGTTTACAGTATGCAAAGTTGTACTTCTTTTGTCATTAGCCAAATACACTCCCTGTTCAGTAATCGGAGAGAGAATCACAGGTGAGAAATTGAAAAAAGTAGATTGAAAGTTTTGTTTTAAAACGCCTCAAGCGCATTAAAATTCACTTCAGTGCTGTTATTTCAGCTATGAAAATATGAATGAATTCCAGTGAAAACATCCAGTTTAGCTTATCCAATTAATATCAGGTGTTTGTTTACATTGAGTAGCTTACTAGTAGCTTATTTTGACGTAGATTATTACATCTGGCAACTTTTTTCATAACTTCACGGAAAGTTATGACTTCTACGCAACATTTCGATTTCACTTATGGTTTAACTTCAGGGAAATAGCGAAGGACTGACAAAGGTCCATTAAATTCTAGGTCCAGCCAGTTTTACACGATGCTGTGACAAAATCAGTTTGGACAGACATACAGGCAGACAGACGGAATTTCTTTTTTCTATGACTGGTTTCTGTTCCTCCAGTGTATGAATAATAAGGATATCCTTGAGAGAGCGATCTCTGACCAATGTACAGGTACAGACAAAACCATTATTTTATTTATATAGCTGAATCAACACCGTCTTCTGACCAATCAGGTGTGAGGACTCAACCGCTCTGAGAGATAAACATCAGTATGCATTGAGATAATCTAGAGCAGTCTAAAAGATAAGTGTGGGTAATGTACTGTAACACTGATCCAGGAATTAACAGGGTAATTAAACTGAATGATGTACAAGACTGTGCACATTTTACCCACTTCCTTACGGGGAATGAAAAAATTGCACAAGCATTCTTCTAAACCGAAAGTTTAGCTTTTCAACATAAAATATGACAGGAAGAGCTGCTGACGCTGTGGAGAGACAGAGAGACAGAGAGAGAGACAGAGAGAGAGACGGTGTTTACAGTAAAGGTGTGGCGTTAGTGTTTACACTGAGAGCAGCAGCGCCGGAGTGGTGACCTCATACGCGTCACAATGCGCGCGCGCCTCAAAGGCGTGTTCTGACACATCGTCTCTCTCTCTCTCTCTCTCTCTCTCTGTCTCTCTGTCTGTCTCTTATTTCCTCACGGTGTAGAGGGGGAGGAGCTGGACGGACTCTACGGTCCAGGTGACCCATAAGTCCGAGCTCAGTCGGCTGTCTCCTTTCAGTAGGTTGTCTACAGCTCGACAATGGAAGCCGTCCGCTTTCTAACGTGTCTCGTCTTGGTCTCTGTGTCATCCGTGCTGTCAGGTAGGACACTGGACACCAGCTTACAGTACAGTAACTCCTCACACAATATGCCTGATTCATTTACCTGCTGCTGCTGCTGCTGCTGCTCACCTGCTTTATTTATTGCACCAGGACAGAATATTTACCGACTGGGTCAGTTAATGTTGATGCAGAGTTTCTGAGCTGTACGTACTGTAACATTCTGCGCTTCTTATAAACACTTGAGTGTATAAAAGCTGTTGCAACGAGTGGAGCAACGCGCGCTCGTGCGCACGCACACTTTTCTTGGTCAACTTTACCAGTTTCTCCACAAACACACAGTTCACTGATCATCAGACTGACAGGCGCGTGTTCTAACTCATCACACTTTATTCAAATGAACCGCAGTGCCGGTGTGGTGTGCGTCTAACCCGCCACCTGCCCGGGAAATAAAGATACAATATTAATAAATAAATAAATAAATAAATAAATAGAATGACATAACCCATGTACTGTACTGTACCTGAGGTTACACTAGAGATCAGCAGCAAAACGGAAAATGCTATTTTATGTTATGTTGTGCTTTGTTGTTATAAGTTGTGTTGTTATGTTGTATGGTGTGTTATGTTTGTTGTGCATGATGAGTTGTGTTGTGTTATTTTATGTTGTGTTAATTTATGTTATGTTGTTTTGAGTTATGGTTACGTTGTGTAGTGTTTCAGTGTATAATATGTTATGTTATGTTGTATTGTGTTGTCTTGTGTTATATTATGTTGTTTTGTTTTATGTTGTATTGTGCTGTTTATTCATTCATTCATTCATCTTCTACACCGCTTCATCCTCTATTCAGGGTCGCGGGGACCTGGAGCCTATCCCAGGAGGCTTAGGGCACAAGGCGGGGTACACCCTGGACAGGGTTGTGCTGTTTATATTATATTATATTATATTAGATTAGATTAGATTAAATTATATTATATTATATTAGATTAGATTAGATTAGATTAGATTAGATTAGATTGTGTAGTGCTGTCTTGTGTTGCATTGTGTTTATGTTATGTACTGTTTGGTTACCACTTTTGTTTTTTTTTAACACTCAATATATTTGTATTGTAATTTTATCCTGACATTGGCACGGCCTAAACAGGCTTCATGATTGTCATTTTTATCCTTTTGCTTCTTGGTTGAATTTTTTTTCTTTTTTTTTTCTTTTCTTTTTTTTATTAATGAATTATTATTTTTTAATTACCTATATTATCATGTTGCCCATTGGTAGAAATGTCAGCATGATTTGGTAACCTTTCCTCAGACAGTTATAATGCTGATTATAAGTCTTGTAAGCGAAGTTTTCCTTCTGATCCAATATCTCTGATTCATTGTGCTGTGACTACAGGTAGAAGGGTGTGTCACTTTGTAATAATTCAGTAATGTCACATGAGAAGGAGCTGTTGTGCTAATTAGCACAGCCATGCTAATATTCAGTAAACAGAAGCACCTCAAACATGATATCGCTTAGTTACAACGATTCTACAGTACAAACACCATTTATTATTAACTGATTATAATTTGGCTGTTTATTTAACCAGTTATGTTGCTTCACCCACACATATCCTTACACGACTGGTAGAGCTGGTGGAACAATCTAACAATTGTTAGAACACCTGTGATGCGTGATAAGTGATACTGTATATACAGTACTGTATAGTTAAACGTCGCAGTACTATTATGCGCTATATCACCACTAAGAACTAACTGCTGTATAATAATCATTAATTGTATTTACACCTCATTTAAGGAACAAAATGTACAACTTTGGGGTTATTGTTAAAAAGTTATTTCATTTTAACTGCAAATGTTAGCCTGTTAAGGAAACTAGAAGCGCACTTTGATGCTCAAGCATCACATGTTCATGTTACAGCTCCCTGTTGGTCCTGGTTTGTAATTTAACCTTCATAATCTGACCACAGACTTGTGACTAAATAAAAGGAAAAATTCCCAAGACAGTTGGTTTCAAGACACAGTGAGACAAGGATGTATGCTTCAGTCACAGATAAACCAGAAGTGCATTAAATCAATCATTTGGCCTTGCATGCAGATTGCTTTGATTGTAAGGTAGCAAACCTAAAACCCTGTTGTCCCCATGTTACCACCCAGATGAGGATGGGTTCCCTGTTGAGTCTGGCTTCTCTCAAGGTTTCTTCCTATTGCCATCTCAGGGAACTTATCCTTGCCGCCGTCGCCATCGGCTTGCTCATCAGGGACAATCTGATCATTTTGATTCATACACATTCATATCTCATGCAAACTTCCATAATTTCTTTTGATTGCGTAAAGCTACTTTGCGTCAATGACGATTGTTAAAAGCGCTGTTCTGTACAGATAAAATTGAATCGAATTGTCCTTTGTGTTCATTTGGTCTATCATGTGATTATGAAAGCTCATGTGGAAAAGCATTAAAAGCAGTTCCCTTTTAAATCCATTTCAGCACGATCTAAGTCCAGATAAACCGACTGTGTCTGGTTTATGATTGCATGTTTACATGTTCCTGTTTTCTTAAGGAAGTGCTTCAAGACACATGAACCGACAGGGAAAGTACTGAAAACAAATCATCGTAGGGGATTAGTGATTTACCCAACTGGACTCAAAATTATTATTTTTTTTCCTTGTATTTTTTTCACCTTTGTTCTGGCCAGTGAGAATTAAAAACTAACGCCAGCACCACTTATAAAAGTATGTAGTTTAGGGTTAAACTGCCGAACTGCTTTTCAAACTGCCAAAATTCCCAAAGTGTCACTCATGCAAATGAACCTGCTCAGATGCAGTGACAGTAACACACTGCTAAGTATTAACTTCCTGAATGAACAACAGAGCCAAAGGGCTTATTTTACTTATTCCAGAAAAAATATTTTAAACATCCTTAACATCTCATTTAATCCTGGAAACGCAGAAACTCAACACGTGGAAATGCTTAAAGCATGATATAAGGTGATATAATACGCTGCTCTTATGACAGTAGATATAGATTCCCTACATTTATATTGTACGTCCAAGGAAACTCTTAAAATATAAAGACTCAATAATTACATAAAGTCGTATTTAAAGTCATAAAGTCAACTTATCATGAAACATCAGGGGGTCATTATTGAGTCACATACACCCCAAAGCACAGGCACAGAGTAATATACCCTTCAACAAATTAGGTATTTAGTAACTCACTGCAATAATTATGCTCTCCAAAAGTAAAAGTGCTCTGAATGTCATGTAACATCTCATAATACATAGTACCCACCGGGAAATGTTTTTTTTTTTTTTTTACAATCATAAGGATTGCCTTTAATACTTGAATGAAAATCCTTTACAGTCAACAAAGTTTAGAATCCATGGACATGACCAAATGCTCAAGATGCTTTGTCAGGGCTTTACTGCAGCTGCCTTCAGCTACTACTTGTATGTGGGTCTTTCTGCCCTCAGTCTTGTCTTCAGTGAAGACAACATCTGAGCAGAGACTATACTGTAGCTCTATACACTTCAGAATTCATCCTGCTACTTTTATCAGCAGTCAGGTCTTCAATAAACACCAGCGACAATTGGCGGTTCCATTGGCAGCCATACACACTTATACAACATACAACACTGCCTCCAACATGCTTGCCATGTGATGTGATATGCTTTGGATCGTGAGCTGTTCTGTATGTTCTGTATATTTCTCTTCCCATCATTTTGGTGCAAGTTTATTTTGGTTTGATCAGTCCAAAGAATCTGCCAAAGTTTAATCTGCACCACCTTCAGGATCTTTACCGGCATGATAAAGTCATTGAGTAATGAGGGAACAGACTACACCTGGCCATGCAACTTCTTGTTAGCCATTTGTTCCATTATTATTATACTGTAATTCCGGAATGGCTAATGCCACACTTTTGCTTGAAGGTGCTTGAATTAAAGCTAAAAGTCTTGACTTTGCTCCCATCTTGAGTGTTTGATTTAAAATTCAGTGCGGTCTACAGAGGCCAATTGCCAAAAAAGTTTCGTTGTTCCAAAGTTTATAGACCTGACTGCATGTCTTTCATGTAAGTTGTACTACAGGTTGGCTGGCGTTTGTCAGCAGAGCCCCGTTATATATAATAATATACGTGAGAAAAATGTTTAGGATGTGACCGTGATTAATTCTGGCGAATAGCCAAAACAGAGAAATCTATTTAATTATGTAATCACTAAACATATGATGACATAACAGGATTTCTGTTATGTAAGTAACAGGTCAGACTTATGTTTACCGGAGTCACCCTTATTCAAAGTAACCTACAGAAGCACAAAACTCCCATAATGCTTATAATCAAATAGATTTTTCAAAGTCACCATATGATTAATATTTAAAATATAGTATCTTAATAAATATTAATTAATAAATTAATATGAAGTGGAAATGAAATCACAGAATGCTCTTTTTAGTTAAACTGTGCGCTATAGACTATTTAGTCAAATTGGTGTTATTTTTCTAAGTACGAATTTTCTTCCCTTCCTCTTTTGGGTATAGCAAGACTTGTTTTTTTAGATAAGATTTGTTTTTAGATAAGAGATGGAGGAAAAACATGTTTCAGTTCAGGAAAGCCTAACATAATCTTACGGGGTTTTTCCAGACTGACATACTTGTTTAACAATCACTTCAACGCATGGTAATGAATACACACAATATAATACAATACAAGACATTTATTTTCAAAGACTGGTTACTTTTCCCCCCCCCCCAGGTTGGCCCTGGTCCTTGCACAGTAGACGATCCAACACTTCACCTGTTAGGTGCAGATGGACTTCCCAAGAAATCTACCTGAGTGTTAATGGATTCAATGCATATTATTAAATTTCTCTTGATTTAAAAATAGCAATAAATATATATATAATTTAAACCGAGAACTATTATTATGATGATGATTATTATTATTTTTATTTTTATTTAATTATTTCTGAACACCTTTTTTGATCAGATGTTTGCCATTTTTTCTACAGTATTTACATGTAATTACCTTTATTTTTGTGTAAATTTCTTAAGTGTATTTTTCTGTTTTTTTTTTTTTTTTAAATGCTATTTGAAAATACATTTATTGATCTCATGAGTATGAGTAATTTTTGTTCCTGTTTTGTTTGTCAAAGAATCTAAACTGGTTACAGGTTGTCTGATAAAATTTCTAATATAAATTGAACAGATGGATATATAGATAAATAATCGGACAAGCAGATCAGGGCTCTGTGTTCAGGCCAGTCAAGTTCTTCCACACTGAACTCATCAAAACATGTCTTTATAGTCCTTTTATAGTCCTTGCTTTTCTGATATGGTTGATTTATACAATTTCTCTTTGGGATTCATAAAGTATGCTATCTGTGTGTGTGTGTGTGTGTGTGTGTGTGTGCGCGCGCGTGCGCGCGCGTGCGTGTTTGCACTGGGGCACTGTCATGTTGGAATAGAAAAGGACCTTAAGATTAAGATTGTCCTTCACTGGGGATAAAGACCGGAATTCAATATTCAATAATTAACAGGTTTGGCCAAATACCTTTGGATGGATGGATGGATGGATGGATGGATGGATGGATAGATGGATAGATAGATAGATAGATAGATAGATAGATAGATAGCACTATTTTTTGAAAACGTTTTTGTGTTGGAAAAGAACAAATGCATCCACCCTTATGTTTCAGCTCAAAATATGACTCACTTCATGTCATTCGTTTCAGATTATTTTTATACCGTCGATAATTCTGTAATGGCCTGTTTATGAGCTGTCAGTCGAAGGAAACAGAGTGATAAAGTCAGTCACTGAGTAACTCTGAGAGCTTTATTTTTAGTAACAAAAATTAAAGTTACAATATTGAAAGTAAAACTGTATAACATACAAGCTTCAGATGTGAAAGAATTATACCATTGATTATCCACAGTTCTCAGAAACAGCTTTCTTTTTTTTCCTTCTCAGAAAGCTTTCTCACTTCAGGAAAAACCTAGGACGTGACGAAAAAACTGGGCGGGACTTGCGTAATCTGGCCACGCCCATATTTGTTCTTCTTTTAATAACGGTAGAGGCGCGTGGAGAAGCGGCTCAGTGTCTGTGTAGAGAGTCAGGAGAAGCGCGAGGCTGTGTGTGTAATCTGTGTGCTCTTTAAACTGGTGACATGGGAAAGATCGAGTGGGCGATGTGGGCTAATGAACAAGCCCTAGCGGCTGGACTCAGTGAGTACACCAGGCTTTCTACATTCTTCAACACAAACTCTGTAAATAACTCTGTTGTGTCTGTTAACTGAAAAGCGAACTTTCGGCAAACTCACTGGTTTAACACTATTTATTTATTTGGTTAATTGGTATATTAAAAAAAAAGTGCAATAAAGTCACCTGTGTAAAGGTTAGCTCGAGTCAACTTGTGTTTGCATGAAAGCGGCTTTTCGGGTTAAAGTTAAACATGTCTTGTGTTATAAATCTATAAGGAAGTCCCTTCTGGATGGAATAAAAGTTTTACTTTTCAACTTCCCTGTTTTAGTTTACCTCACTGGGGGCATTGTAGGAGTGGCGGGGCAGTTCAGAGACTGGGAATTCGCCGCTTACGGGATGTATCCTTTGATGTCATGCTTTGATGATACGCGAATGATACAGTTTTGTACAATTTTGTTTCACCTGTTTGATCTTCTAATCACCAGCTCTTAGCTTACATTATGTGCAGTGATTTGTTTACAAAACCGAGTCGGTTCGTTCAAATGACACTTTTTTTAAAGGGTCGACTCATTAGAATGAGTCTTTTATTCATCATTACCATATTATATTCTAATTTTCATTCATTATTATCAAAGATCAAAGTGTGTTTTAATGAGAGGATATTTTTGCTGAATACACACTACACTACACTACACTACACAGTCTACATGTTATTTCTGGATTCTACTGTAAAAATGTAAAAAATCAATACTAATAAAGCTTGCTTTAAATATCTAACACATTTTGGTGCATAGATTTATTTTTCTCATGAAAAAACAACAACAACGTCTAGGTGTCTAGTTACGTCTTGCATGTCTGTCTAGATCTATTCAATTTTTTTTTACCCTTAATGCTTCTAATAATCTGTTTCATATATCCTAAGCAAATAAAAAAAAAAAGTCCAATGTTATTTTCCAAAACTAGTTTGTGTGAAACACTCCATGACTTGTCTGTTACTGGACCTTCCTACATTCCTCACTCATCTCGCTCCACACCTTTCTTATTGGTTCCATGGTTATTATTTATATAATTGATCCCTCCTAAATTACATGTCAGGGAGTGGTTGTTCAGTTTCCTTAACCAGATCACAGAGCTGCAGGTGTGTTTGTGTGTCTGCTCGAGTACCCACGGAGCCGGAGAGCCAAAGGAACGAGCGTGGAGAGAACGTAAGTGCTCGATGCAGTCTGTTGCCTCCGTCGCTAGTTTCAGGAAATACAGTTGAGTGCAGAAGTTTGCACATGCATGCATTTAAATAGGAGCAAAAATGTTATCTAGCATAAAACCAGTGTGTGTAACAGGGTTAAGGTGAATAATAAAACACTGAAAAAAATATGAATTGTAATAAAAGTCTAATTTCTCTGTGTATAATCTCTTCCTAAATTCCACTAAGGAAGTGAAAGTTGTTAAACTTTTTAAAGACGTGTTTTCTCTCTTTTCTTTTTCACTTCAGCGGTCAGTATTGCTTCACCGTGTGTGTAAAAGCATTCGGGCCCCTGACTAGAAATTATTATGTCCGAGCGATACTCCATGCGGCGTAAGTAAAATCCTGTTTTGACCGCATTCTTTTGTCTTTCCAAAGAAGCACATTGTCTGAGCAGACAGACAGACAGACAGACAATCAGACAGACAGTTTTTTTTACACTTCTAAATGCCACTGACACCAGGTGTCTATTTCTGTTCTTACTGTCTATCATGTACTTGTTCACATACTTAGGCTGAGTGTCCCTGGAGGTTTCATGCTCGCCACGGTTTTAGGCTGTGTGTGCCTTGGTATAGCCAGCCTCATCTATCTATCAGTAAGTCACCTTTCTGCTTTTGTTTGCCTTGTAGTTATATCTGTCCTTCATCTTGTTGATTATAGGAAAATATGGCTTACTGGAAGGGAAACGAGTAATACAATGCACCTTACTGTCAAAGAAGGAAATTGCTATAAAGCAATTAATTAATCTCAAGAATTTCCTTATGTCACGCCCTCACACACCTTGCTTACTCACACCTTTACTCATAGCTCTTCCTTCAAGGCCTATTAAATGAAGGTCAGGTTACTTAGTTTGCCTTACAGTGCTACTGTAAAGTAGAGATATTTACCCATACAGTACTTCCCTAGTCTTACTGTACAGTAAGTAATCAGCCCGATTCTTGCACTCTGAACTTGGACACTTTAATATATA
>JAQQZS010000037.1:29176894-29197499 GCA_030068045.1 Platyallabes tihoni
CTCTCTCTCTCTCTCTCTCTCTCTCTCTCTCTCTATATATATATATATATATATATATATATATATATATATATATAAAATTAATTATCATCATTAATATGGGGCTTGTTTTGAATGTTGGCTTGATATTTAACTAGTAAATATGAGTTGCGCTAATTCATCTGCTACTTTGAAATATGAATTGTTCTTTTGTTAGATTTAATTAGATACCGTCACAAGATGATGCTGTAGGCATATCATTATTAAGTCACTAAATATATTGTGGCTAAATGCACGCGATGTGAATGCACGCGATGTCTGGCTGAATGTGAAGAGCGCACTTACAGAGTCACAAAATGTAAAAACCGTAATCATTTAAACTGTTTTCACATTCGTGCAGTTATCTAATTAGGAAATAATTTGACTACAGCACACACAAAAAAACATGCAGATACAGGTCAAGAGCTTCGGGTAAGGTTCACATCACACACCAGAATGAAGAAAAAGTGTGAGCTCTTCAACTTGGCACATACGTTTGTACCAGATGGGCTGGTTTGACTGGTTAAGATCTCCTGGGAATTTTACACACAATATTCTGAGAGCTTACTCAAGAACAAGAATCTAAGGCTATCAGAGGTACAGATTCACCAACACTGGACAGCTGAAGATGAGGGAGAAAAAATAACTTGTGGATTTTTCAGTGCGTCTGTGATCATGAGGAATTAGATTCTTGTTGGCTTACATAATATCATAAAATTTAATGTCATTTCCTGTTGTTGTAGCCAATCCACCTTAAGTTATGATGTGTTATTTGTTTTGAGATGCTTTTCTGCTCACCACAGTTATAGAGGTATTGTTGAGTTATAGATTCCTGCCAGCTCAAAGCAGTCTGGTCCAACAGGGACTTGAGATGAAATTTCTTGTGAATGAAGCTGTAGAAATGATTGACATTTACTGAGAACATCAAGCACATTACAGTGATTTTGAACATTTTACAGAAGACCATACAATCCATGAATGGGGATCCCAGTCAAACATTCAGTGAGTGGAATGTTGGATCTTTGAAAATTGACAGATAACTTTTCACCACCTTGTGGAAGAGATCTGTCTGTGTGAACTGTACACACAATCCTTCACCCACACCACTTGCATATATATTATAGGAACTCTGCTGGGAGTTATTGCCACATCCCTCATACAATCCTGACCTCAATGCAATCCATTTCCAAATGTTTGGGCTATTAAAGGAGTTCCTGAGAGGCCGGTGTTTCAGATGTAAGGCAGGCTAGTCCGGTCGTGGTTTCAGCGTACTAAGAAAACTTTCTACCTTGATGGTATGCAAGCACTAGTGAAACACTGGGATAAGTGCATTAGTGTAGCAGGGGATTATATAGAGAAATTAAAGGAGAAAGAGTCCCAGTTTGACTCGAACACCCCTTGTATTTATGTAAATCAATTTTTTTGCAAAACACGACACTTATTAAGACACATCTTGCCGGACAGAGTGTTCGGCCTAACCGGAGCTGCTACACTGCTGCATCTATCATTTGGACACAGTAAGTTGACGAAAATCTTCAAGTGATTTTTATGTATGTATACTAGAGTACACTCAATCACTCAGTGAGTAATCTCAGTTCATCTTGGAAAAAATTTATACAGTACAGTATATTTTATCTTACTTATCAGTGGCATCAACCAGGCCATGTGGAAGACGCAGGCTGGTCACAAAACAAAGCAGGACCGCTATTGTGAATATTACACTACAGAAAAATCTAAGACAAAATCCATGTTTGTGGATACAGAAAGCAGCCAGGTATGTTTCTATCTGGATCAACATGACTTTTCAATAATATTTTCTGCTCTTTTCCACAACTGGTTCATCAGCCGCCCAAAGTATTTCCCATCTAGAAAACCAATTAAAGAGGGTTTTTTTTGGCATGGTAATGGCATGGTGTCTCAGGCAAGGAAGAGTGCATGTGGTAAAGAAGATTTTGTGGAAGACTCTTTCTGCTTTAGCCGGGGAGAACATAGCTTGTTCGCTCAAAAGGTAGTAATCATTGTGATTTTAAGTAAACACTTGAATTTAAGCCCGTAAACGTCCTTGTGGTTGAATAATCTCCCAGTGTAAAAGTTATAAAACCACAGCCTATTGCCGCTGGTGCCATGCAAAATTTCACAACATGTGCTCAGGCTCATGATAAGGAAGCCACAAGTGATACCGGGAACAATAAGCCATGGACTTCACCACATGCAAAACTCTTCTACCAAATAAGACAGTTTTTGTTTTTTAGTAGAAAGAAAGGTTGCTTGATGATTTAAAGAACATCATACCCACAGTGACTGATGGTCCTGGGAGCATCATGACATACTGCTTTTCTTCAAACTGTCCCGAGTCATTGTGTATCATTAAACAATATATGAATGGATGTACCAGGACATATTAGAGGAGAGTTTCATCTCATCATCCAAGAAACTAAATCTGGAAAGGAGATAAACTTTTCAATTAAACAAAGATCTTGCCAAAATAACTCTTAAAAATGTAAGTGAAGGTGCATGGATGCCCTAATTTTCTCTTGACTTTACTTATGGAGGATTATAGAATTTGGGAAATTGAAAAAGATTTGACAAGTCAAAAACATTTTAGCTTATATATAAGAAATATTTTCCTGAACTTTATATCACATATAATATTATACTAATTTCTCGTCTGTTTATGATTATAAGCCTGCTTTGTCCAGAATGGAATGCAGATACGGAATTAGAATTTGAATTATAATTTTTGTCCTTGTTAGGCACAACATGTGTGGATGTGTATTATGTATAATTGTTTCTGCATTCTATATATGCCTGCAGTATGTGGAACTATGGGTCTATGTATGTAAAAAAAAAAAAATAATAATAATAATGATAGTAATATACTACCTATTTATCCTAAACACCCCAAAGTTATTTCAGTAATTGTGTACGAGCCTTTCATTCTAGTCTGCTTAACTGCCCCGTGACTGCATAGGCCTAAGAAATAAGTACTTTATTTTTAAGTTTTGTTTCATTATTTTTAGACATCAGACAGAACTTCCTTCACATGACAATGCCTCAGGGGCAGGAAAGTAAGGCAAAAGGTTTTTTTTTTCTCTTCCATGTGATCCTCATCAATGTATTTGTTATATACAGTATTCAGAGTAACTGTGAGTGTAAACATAAAAATATACAGTTTATATACCTACAATTTATCTACTTGTGTAACTGAATTTTTGTTTATTTTACAGTAATCAATTCCAAATGTTACAGTTCATTGAGTTTAAGGGTAACGTTTATATCCACTATGACATGCTTGTTAAGTTATTTGAGAAGTTTAAAAACTGTTTATGGCATAAAAAGTTCAAACAGGCTCAAACTCTCAAGCTGTTTGAAGTGAGAGTTATGAATCAACAGAATTTTGGAAAAGAGCAAATCACATGACCTAAGATAGAAAATAACAACCTTTCACAGAGAAGATGTGTATGATAAGGGAATGAAAAGACATCAGTGTGTTCATTCAGAAATACAGGACACACAGCTGCAAAGACAGGCGCAAATAAGCAATGAGGGAAAGCAAAGGAAAGAAAATTGTTTTGTTTTTTTCCTGGATTTTATAATTGTCAACAGAGCACTTACAGTACTAAAGTTATACAGGCATAAATTACAGGCATGTACAAATACCATAGAAAACCATAGAAAACACAACAATTGGTAGACAATCAGTACAGCAGCCGATCACCTATGCCACATCAACCACAGTATCAATACCCAGCCGAACCACAAGAGTCACTTCAATCAGGGCTGAGTGGGAAATTCATCCTTTTAACTAGCTGGAGAAAAAGTCCCCATATTTTCCCTAGTGTACTGGACAAGCCCCTTAACGAAAGTCTATTTGTTTTTTTCCAGTTTACAGTAATTTAAGAGGGTGTCTCTTATCCACTGAGTATGAGATGGGGATATTTGTGATTTCCACTTAGTCAATATTAGTCTTCTAGCAAGTGGTGTGATGACGTTCAGGGAATTCTTTTTCTGTATAGAAAGAAAAGACACTGAGGGAAAAACCCAAAGAGTGGTGTTTATCTCTAATAAGGGCACAAAAATCTATGTCTAGAAGTTATACGAGGATGAGCAAGTGTAAGAGGTTCGTGTGGGACTGTCAACACCTATCACATGTTTAGACAACCATGCTTTAGTACATACATAAAATTTACTATTGAGAAGGAAATATGATCACGCTGTGCACAAATAGAAAATTTATGCACATGTTTTTAAATCTTTATCTGTAGTATTAACTGCCCCAGATCCTCAGGACATTTATGGAGTTTAATGAATCTGTGCTTATAAGGTTAATCTGATTATAAATATATGATACTAAGACTTTCAGAATTGGTATGAATGATGCTGAAGTGAAGTGAAATGTAAAAAAATTGTTATATATATTATCTATATATAAGTCTTTGAGCAGTTTGAGAAGACACAAGAGGACGTCACTGTCTATTAGAGAAGATTTGGTAAAGCCATTCGTCAAAATTGCCTAGGCCTCTGTAAGTATTTCTGTGCAACCTAGGAATGTTTTTTGAATCTACTTTAGGAAAGACCGTCTGAGAAATAAAAAGACATACACATTGAAACAATAGGAAGAAAAGTGATTTTGACCATTCAAGACAAACATTTAGAATATTTGCATTCAAACACATTTTCTGGTTCTTTTTAGTGTTTGTGATAATGATGAAAGGTTTCTAAAACCTAACTCACATTAAATAGGTTTAAGTAAGGGTGTGTATGCTAATGGATATATTGTAGAATCAGGTTAGATCACATTTCAGACTCATACTAAAATCTCAAGAGGTTTTGTCTACCGCTGGTCCCCACTCAACTGTCATCTGCCAAAGCAGTCATATGACTCCTCTGCCAGCGGAATGCAGGAATGAATGGACTTAATTTCCTCCATGATTCACGTAACGTTTCACGCTCTGTTCTGCATCCACAGAAAGTGTTTTATTGCACTAGTAAATACTTGCTTGGTTTCACAACCACCGTATGAAAAAGATCACTTTTATTTGACTTTTTTTTTTTTTTTAATTTTATCTAAAAGCCTTAACAATTTTCTGAGAACAGTCACTGAGTCCAAAGTGTTTTGTAATGGTGGAAAGCTTAAATAGAGGGCATCCCTTTTATAGATCTGCTTAAATCAAAATTATTTTGGGTAAAAAAAAAAAAAGAAGAAGAAGAAAAAAAAACTGGCTAGCATAAATTAAAAATTTATCTTGAAATCTTGGTTGTGCTTTAAAAACAACCCTTTAAGGTCTACAATATTTTCCTACTTTCACCCACACTCGATATGAATAAAACAAACACTTATGTTTCAGTGTGTTTTAACATCTCCCAAATGTTTCTGCTCAGATCCTGGATTAAAACTGTCTCCCTGAATAACTGATTAGGTTTCACTTGATGATAATTTTTCAATAAATGTCATCTTTGATTTTAACTATTCAGCTGTTTATATCTGAAACCAGTTACATGTAAATACATCAGTTTGTAATGCTTCATATTTGGGTTTTACCTCCATAATATAAGACAATAAGAGATACTGACAAATCAGTAGAGCATACTGAAATCCATTCTTCTACTTTTTTTCGGTTTCTTTGACAGTGATATGGACACCTTTTTTTATTCATAGGTTTTTATTTCTAGTTTAGTGTTCCTGCAGAGAAACACCTTATCTCAAGAAATTTCACTTCTCAGAATGCACCCTGACCTCCTGACATTGAATGATAATTTCCTATAAGAAAACAATAGAACAATTATGTTTTGTTCCTTAGATATAAAACAGTTTAATAACTACAATCACTACACTCAATAATAGTCTTAAATAAGATGGACATGACAGAAAGTCATACTTCTTTTGAGTTTTTTATGTTTCTAAGACTAGAGCTTTATTTATTTGTTTGTTTGTTTGTTTGTTTGTTTAACAGAACCACAAAATCATCCTAGCTATACATACTGAAAAAGTCAATTGTTTTCATTGGGAGAAAAAAAAACTTTTTTTAATACCAAACTGATTTGGTGCTATTTTTGAAAAATATTTATTATTTAAATTTTTATTTGGAGTAAAGAGGGTTATTTCCAACAAAGTACAGTCAATTATGGTGACGTTTTGATTAAGGGTAATCAAACACACCCACACCCACACACACACACACACACACACTGAAGATGGAATAGAGCTTTGGGTGAAAGGTTTGAATCTTTATCCAAAGATTGTATATTAAAATGTTCCTTATGCTCACAAACGTTTAAGAAAATGTGTCTGTAAGGTTTTGTCTGTCTTGGCGACCTGAATGCACAACTGGATCTCACAGTGCTACAGACAGGGGGCGCTAGCGGACTTCAAGTTACACCTCCCTCTGCAGACTCTTCTGTTAATGAACATCATGTCCATGTGCCTAATCAAATAAAGGCTGTAGATTCCTTCAGTTATTCCAGTCATCTGATACAGCAATGTGGAATTGTCAGAAATAAGATCATAATTATGTGTTACTTCTACTGATGAGATAAAGTTGTGTAAAAGCTTAAACAGAGTTCATTTTCATATATTGTTTATACTCTAGCATAAGTCTCTGTCCCTGGGTCTTTCTCACTCTCTCCCATGATTTAACCACCGTTATCAACTACCATGTCATGTTCAAGCCCCACTTGCACTGTTAGCACTGTGGCCTCGCATCTCTAGGGTTGAGAGTTCAATTCCCGCCTTGGGTCTGTGTGTGTGTGTGTGTGTGTGTGTGTGTGTGTGTCTTGCTATGGATTGGCACCCTGTCCAGAGTGCATCCCCACTTATGTCCTAAATCTCCTGAGATAGATTTGAATTATTATTATTATTATTATGACTACCACCTTAACTTCATACACAATGACATTCTACACATTTTTTTTGACAAAAGACACTTGACATGGATGTCATTTTACTATTCATGTTATTTTTTCACACAGTCATTTTATCACATTTTTCCCCATCATTTAAATTTTTTCGCTTTTTTCCCCCCACATATGATTTTCTTCACGATTCCTTTATAATTGTCTGTTCATTTTCACAAATTCATTACTATTAATTTTACCTGCTAATCTTTTACATGTAAGGCATAAACTCTTATTTTTCCACATGATTTTCTTACATTTTTCATATGCAAATTTTTTTTTTAATGAAGATTATTTGCATTACATTTACATTTAGGCATTTGGCGGACGCTCTTATCCAGAGCGACTTACATTTTTTATCTCATTACACATCTGAGCAGTTGAGGGTTAAGGGCCTTGCTCAAGGGCCCAACAGTGGCAACTTGGTGGTTGTGGGGTTTGAACCTGGGCTCTTCCGAACCGTGGTCCAATGCCTTAACCACTGAGCTACCCTTGGCATTATTTCCTCATACAATGCAACACGTTTGACTTTTTTTTCAGAAAGTGTCTTTTTCACATGTCCTGCATGTGGCTTAATTTATTTATTTTGATTTTTTAATTATTTTTTTTAAATCTTGTGTTTACATTTAAGGCACTGCATGGTGAAATACCCCTTCACATGTTTTTCTACATACAGTATAATTACACGTCATTTACATACGTGCTATATTTGTTCTATAAGATTCTTATTTATTTAGGTGCTAAATTTTCTCTAAATGGGTGGATCCCTGCCTTCTGGTGTCTTTGTGCAACACCATCTGTCCATGTAGAGGCTTAAAATGATCAGCTCAATTAGGCACTCAGCTGCGTTTGCCCTCCAGGTCCAGAAATCAATAATCCATGCTTTAGCCAGGAGTCATGAGTATGCAAAACTGCCAGTGTTATTCCCTTACAGGAAAATACAATAGCAGTTGTGTCTCTTCTTTGTTCTTTCTATTGGATTTAAAGAATCAAATATCAGCTTCTTGTGAAAACTGATGTGGGCGTGGTCAGAGTGAGTCAGGGAATTTTTTCTTCCTTCTCCCTTTTTTTTGTCCCATTGCCATGCTGATTCTCCATTACAGTGCTTGAACACTGCTTGTTCCTTCTCCCCCAGCCTGGATAGGTGTGTCTTTACAATGATGGGCCAGTGCGAGTAAAACTTAATGAGCAGTGGTCTTGGGAATTCAACACAAACAAAGGGCAGGAAGCTAATGTAGAGGAAATGAGTTTTTATGGGAACACAACACGTGCCTAATGGTATAACTCAGACTGGTAAATGGTTAAAAACAATTTTAATCACTTCTTTAACATACATATAGTTAATTCTTATTTTTATTCTTATTATTATTAAGTTTAGAGTTATTACACATTACATGCAGCTCCAGGATCTCATTCATAGTTTGAGCTTGGGTTCAGGCTGCTCTCTCTGTGAAGTATCACATGTTCCTCCAGGTTCTCCAGTTTGTTCTTACCTCCCAAACATGCCAATATGTTTTGTTTAATTGCCCCTAACTCAGAGGTTAACACTGACGCCACTCAGCTCCAGGAATAGGGGTTTAAATCTCATCTTCAGTCTGCGTGCATGGAGTTTGCATGTTCTCCTTGTGCATTGTAGGTTTTCTCCGGCCACTCCAGTTTCCTCCTACAGTCTGTCCAAAGACATGCATTGTAGGCTGATAGGTGCTGCTTGTGGTGCATGACTGGATGTTTGTGCATGTTCTCTGTAATGGTTTACCCCACCCTAAGTTGTGCACTGAGTTCTCTGGAATAGACTCCAGGATCCCATTCAAAGTTTGAGCTTGGGTTCAGGTTGCTCTCTCTGTGAAGCTTCACATGGTCCTCCAGCAGTTCCTTTGCTCTTACATCCCAAAAACTTACCAGTAGGTTATGTTTAACTGCCTACCTTTTGATCAGAGCCTTTACACACCGAGCCACCACCACCCGTTTAGTTAGCACTGATAACACTCAGCCCCAGGAATGGGGAATTAAATCTTGCTTGCAGTCTGTGTGCATGAAGTTTGCATGTTCTACTTGTGTTTTGTGGGTTTTCTCTGGGCACTCCAGATTCGTCCTACAGTTTGTCCAAAGACATGCAGTGTAGGTCCCGGTGTATGACTGGGTGTGAGCATGTGCTTTGAGGAGAGTTGGCACACTATTCTGCACTGAGTAGTGGCCTGCGCCCCCAGGAATAAGTTCCCAAAGGACCCTACATAGGAAAAGTGATATGGGGGGAAAAAAAGTAAACGAATATTTTAAATATTTTAATCGTTGTTTATTTTTCCTCTGAAACTTTTTGTTCCCCCTTTATGAATTACAGTATCTATCCTTTGTTACAGAGTGGTGCTGATGCTGCCGCCTCGCCCAGGCGGCCGCTCCTCCTCCCCCTCCTCCTCCTGCTCTCTCCGCAGCCTCTCATTGGCCAGAGCCTTGCCTGAGCTCGGTGACGTCACCGTCAGTGTGTAAAATCAGCATCTTTCTGAGTGCAGAACAAAAAAAAAAAAAAAAAAAGGGAAGGAGCTGCGTCTGCGCTATAAAAGGCCGGTGCGCGTTGTCCGAGTTTTCCGCCGGCAACTTGCAGGAGACGGAGAACAGCATACACACACATACACACACGTACACACACATATATAGACATATCCAGAGACACACCAAGAATGAGAGAAATTGTCCACATTCAAGCCGGCCAGTGCGGCAACCAGATCGGAGCCAAGGTAAAAACGTTTATTTCTGTTACTACTACTAATAATGATGATAATAATAATGATAATAGGAATTTTGCAGGAAAGACGCGCACATCATAATATTTAAGTTATTAGGCTTAATGTTGGAATTGTGTTGCTTCATCAGCCTGTGGTGTTCCAGATTTTTTTTTCTCAAAATGTGTCTTGCAAAATGACTTGACAGAAAGCCGTGGCCACACCCATGCGATTATTGCTGATCTCACAGAACGACGTGCTTAGAGACGCGTTTTAACTTCAAACAACGACTTCAAAGTCGCAGAGTTACATTATAATCCTGGATGCGCAACAGCTGGCTCACGCGCACTTGCGCGTGCATCCATTCCCAAACCAGGACATTAGCGTAAATATGGAACAAGACGTCAAGAGTCGAACGTGTCTTCTAAATAGTGGACAAGGAAATGCATTCGGACCTGGAATGAAGCCGCAGTGTCCTTGTGTCGCAGGACGCCGCTTGAACAAAGGCGCAGGTTCATTTCTTTGCTGCGCCACAAGACAGCTGTGAGGATGGCTCATTGCATGAATCATCTTTTAATGGAGCAAATCAGATCTAGCCTGCATCTGGAGATTTTTTTTCTGCATTAAAAAAAAACAGCATGCATAATGAGTGTCTTTGTAAAACTGCACACGGTGAAGGAAAACATTTAAAAAGGTAATTTTAGGAAGTGTTTAGATTTTAGACACAATCCACATTACAGTGATTTTATATATTACTGTGAAGTACAGCATGTAGATAGTTAAATATTTCTGCAGAATCAGTATCCCCGATGCCTGGTGCTTTGTCATGGTTATAATGCGCACCCAGATGTTCTTGTAGTTTTTGCCTAATGATGATGTAAGCTGAAAGAAAGCAGATTGTGCAAAAATGCATTACACATATGAAGTCACCCTGGCTGAGAGAATGTGAGGCAGAAACACACACACACAGAAACAGGACAGTCATTCGTTCTCTTTTACATTTCTACCTGTTAAGCAGATTGCCTCTTCAGAACTTCACTTCATCATCCCAGATCAATGTAACACCACGTGAGAGATATCTAATACTACAAATTGGCATGTCATGTTCGTTGCATCACCACCATGGATCTGTCCCAATTCAAAACAGAATGCAGGGAGGAGATCTTGTGTCACTCTGGCCTTCTGTCGGAGGGGCTTTGGGGGAGGGAAAGGAAAAGGGAGGGTGGGGGGCAGCTGACATAATGCAGTGATCTCATGCTGTCTGCAGGAGGGGGACCCTGACTCAACACGAAACACATCTGCCCCTTCATTACTTTCCTTTATGAGAAAGAAAGAGCTGCATCAGTTTATTATTTTTTTTTTATAGACACTCTCTGATTAGGATGGGAAGGTGTTCAAGTGGTTACCTCACTTTCCTTTTTTTTTTTTTAAGCGTCTCTGGCCTATTTCGGAACTTCCCTGTGTTACTAACAGAGGTTTGTCTTTGTCTCCCTTTTTAAGAAATGAATACAAACAAACAAAAAAAGCAAGCCCAGCCATTAGGGAATGGCTAATTACCCATTTGGATGGCAGGTCACATCTGCGTTGGACAGAACAGATAATTAGAGTAAGAGACTGAGGGAGACAGGACGAGTCAGCCTGTAGAGACAGAGGTGGAGACGATGGAGTCATGGACCAACAGACAAAAGCATCGCATGGGGCCTGGGTGCTAAATACTTACAAAATGGGTTGAGGTTATATACTCTAATGGGGCTGTTATAGTACGATATTACAATAATGATTTTGATACTGACTGGAAGTATAGCATCACCACTGACTATTATTTCTTTTAATTAAAGAAAACATGTCAAACTCTTTATAGTTATATTTAAAGTTGGGAAAACCGATAAGCTTGACTTCCTCTGTCCTGGTGATTCATCCATTTCCAAGAATTTCATCCCCTATCAACAGGTGCACGCATTTTCTTAACTTTGAATGTGACGCATCCTCTATGCAAGTACCTGTCGAGGTTGTTACTACAGGAATATTATCAATATTGAGACTTATATGCTAATAATGTATCCAAATAAACCTACAGTATAGTTTGCAGCTGTGCTATTGTCAGCTGTACAATTGCTGACTGAACAGAATCAAGAATTCAGCCATACTTTGGTAAAAAGAGGTTTCTTTGTTTCCTGTTGCAGATTTCACTCACACACACACACACACACACACACACACACACACACAAAGTAACGAAGACGGCATTAACACAGTGTGCCCTCAATGCCCTTGGCACACTTTGCACGGCATCTCAGGGTGTACGTTAGTCGTTTTTGTTCCAGCTTTTTTTGCGAAAATGCCGAATTCAAAAGTGACAAATCAAAGAATTTCTGCATTGTTGTTCCCATTGTATGTTTGTAGCTGCAGTATCTCTCAGCATTTATGCAATTCATCACTGTCACGGGAATGGCTTATCCAGGTCACGGAAACAGTCTGGGTTATGAAGTCGATCTTCAGAGAAATCAGCTTCAAAACACTCGACGTCTGTTTCTTTTAAAGAGATCCAGTCAGACAATTTCAAGCACACGTACTGTAACACACCAGTGATGAACTGAATTGTCTTTTTATTTTTTATCATCTGCTAAGTCATGCTCTTCTGATTCTAAAGAAAGCTAAGAAAGATAAGGCCTGAACTCTACACTACGAGGCTTATACAGTCAGTCTTTATGTAGACTCAATCTCTTATGACAAAACGTCACAGTTTTGTTAAACTGGAAAAACTAAAGCTATAAGATGACTGGCTGAATCAAAAGATTTTTTTAATGAAAAATCCGTTCCTGAGAAGAGTGCTGTTACAGGAAAATAATCAATGGTGCAATGATGTGATGCAGCGTAATGTGAAGTACAGTAATCTTACCACCCTGAGGTTGATTATTTTACTGTAAGAGCACATCCTGAAATACTGTACTGCTCTAAAACTATAGGGATTTTGATTTCCCTAAACAGCACATCATGTTTCTGGTTATATTTTGTTTCTGTTAAACAACTATCCTGCTTCACATTGCACCACTACCCCACTACGTCAGTCATCTTAGTCATGAGTTTTTTGTTCCTTACTTCATGCACGATGGTTTTTTTCTATAGACAGTGCCATGCTCCCTTTCAAACACATGACCATTATTTAATGTTGAGTCATAAACATAGACCACGTTTTATCTTTAAGCCACAACTGGACTTAAATTACTGTAGATCAGTGATAAGATCATTCCCTGAAATTATCAACTTTATAAAATCCAGATACTGTATGTTTTGCAACAATTGGAAATGAACTACAAGCAGTTTTTTTTCCTCTGCCACTTTCCTATAACCTTCTCTATCTTCATTTGTTTGAAAAAAATGATGGTGCCATCACTCGTCCCCTGTTGATTTCCGTGTTTCTCTGAGCCGTACATCACCAGCCTCTCCTGTTACAGAAGTTTCCAGAAGATCGATCTCCCTGGCTCTAACGGCTGCTTCAGGAGAATCTAATTAGTCCCAACCAAATGGATTCAGTGCTGTGACTAATACATCTAATATTCACAAATTTAGCTATGATGTGGTTGTGTTTTACAGAAAGCAGTATCAGTTAAATGAACATTTCTGATCATCTGTTTTTTTGTGTGTGCTTTACAGTTCTGGGAGGTGATCAGTGATGAACATGGCATTGATCCCACTGGAAACTACGTGGGTGACTCAGATCTCCAGCTGGAGAGGATCAGCGTTTACTACAATGAAGCTTCCTGTGAGTCAGAATGAGCTCTTAAAATCCCTACAGAGAACCCGTCCAGTGCTTGCTCAACTGAGCTAATATTCTTATTAATAATAAGGAAATGTGATCGCTGTGTGACTTCTAGGCGATACTGTAGTAATCTTTTTCGAGTTTCTATAATATGGTTGCTCTGTGCTAAGTTGTATGGAAATGCATGAATGCTAACTGACTTTTAATCCAGTATAATCATATATTTTTTCATATAATTGAAATTAATATTTGAAAAGCAATAAAAAAATTTTTGTTAATGAACCAACAACTTCAACTCATACTACAATACATTTGATCCATTTATAGTTACATGTTAATGTTGTGAAAAATATAAGGGGCGTTCATGTCAAACCGGGACTCGTGCTGAAATTTCTTGTGAATGAAGATGTAAAATTAATTGACATTTAGATAAGACTTCAAGCACAGTTCGGTGATAAGACTCTTAGTCAGTGTAAAACATTTAAATAGTGCAAACGTTTTAAAGAAGGCTGTTCTGTGGGAGTTCCTGAGAGGCCAGCCATTAAGACATGAAGCAGACAGTCTGACCATGGCTCCGGCGTACTGAGAATACTTCCAAGCACTCGTGAAACACTGGGATAAGTGCAGGGAATTTTATATATATATATATATAGATATAAAGGGAGGTTTTACTTTCATAACTGTTATTCTACACAATGCCTACGAAAGTCCTGGTTTAACTTGAACGCCCTTTGTATTTTCCTTTATGTAAACACATATATCCTGAGACTAGCTTAACCTTACAATGACAGTTACACTCCTGTACTTCTTCAATCTGCCTTTATTTCATTTAATCCATTGACTGAACCCAATCAATGTCATATCTCATCTGACAATGGATTTAATCCGATTTTTACTATTGTATTATGCTTGTAACTTTGCGATTTGGAAATAATGTGATAATTTATAGCAAATGATCATTATTGAATTATTATTGTGCATGCTGTTTGATTTCTTTCCAGCCACCAAATATGTCCCCAGAGCCATCCTGGTGGATCTGGAGCCAGGCACCATGGACAGCGTACGATCTGGAGCCTTTGGCCATCTCTTCAGACCTGATAACTTCATTTTTGGTTTGTAAATAATGTACTCTTATCAATGTCCCAAGAGCATAAGCAGCTACAGCTGCCTGACCTGAATTTCCAGCTTTCTGATTTTGGCATTAAATTTGCATTTTTTTGTGGATTGATTTCTGCCAAAGATGCATAAAACGGTAAAGAGTTTATAAAGTTAATATTACCAAATCGAACAAAATGCAAACGATCATTTTCTTTACTCTTTTATAAATAGCTAATAGAGTTTTATTTTTACCTATTAAAAAAATGGTCCAGTGCAGATTCAGTTGTACTTCTGTTTAAATGGTCATCTGATTAGCAAGTCTACAGTTATTTAGCTAGTTACAAATCTAGTTAGGTGTACCTGTATTTAGCAACAGGTATTTAGCCAAACGTTAACAGTTGTTTAGTTAACAGTTGTTGATTGTGTAAAGCTGCTTTGAGGCAATGACAATTGCTAAAAGCGCTATACAAATAATAATAAATAAATAAATAAATAAATAAATAGTAGTGACAATTTAATCTGGCTATGCTAAATTGATTAGCTTCATAGCTAGCAAAAGATATGAAGGAAAGCTTTGGATGAAATGAAGTCAAAAAAGTAATAGTCTACGGTATGTACAAGTTAAGAGCAAGTTTAAATACTAAAAACGTTTCAAATGAAAAGTCAGAAATTTTTTTTTTACTGACTCAACATTGAAATAGTCAGGTCATTGTCTAGATTCTGCATTGTGGATTAATCGGCCATTTGTTTTCAGGTCAGAGTGGAGCGGGCAACAACTGGGCGAAAGGCCACTATACAGAAGGAGCAGAGCTAGTGGACTCCGTCCTAGATGTTGTGCGGAAGGAATGCGAGAACTGTGACTGCCTTCAGGGTTTCCAGCTTACCCACTCACTCGGAGGGGGCACTGGATCTGGCATGGGAACGCTGCTGATCAGCAAAGTCAGAGAAGAATATCCCGACCGCATCATGAACACCTTCAGTGTGGTGCCTTCCCCTAAAGTGTCTGACACAGTGGTGGAGCCGTACAACGCCACCCTGTCCATCCATCAGCTGGTCGAGAACACAGATGAGACGTACTGCATTGATAACGAAGCTCTATACGATATTTGCTTCCGCACGCTCAAGCTGGCCACACCCACTTACGGTGACCTCAACCACCTGGTCTCGGCCACCATGAGTGGCGTCACGACATCCCTGCGTTTCCCAGGCCAGCTGAACGCTGACCTGCGCAAACTTGCTGTCAACATGGTCCCCTTCCCTCGCCTGCACTTCTTCATGCCTGGATTCGCTCCTCTGACAGCACGTGGCAGTCAACAGTACCGCGCTCTTACTGTCCCTGAGCTCACACAGCAGATGTTTGATGCCAAAAACATGATGGCCGCTTGCGATCCACGTCACGGCCGTTACCTCACAGTAGCCACCGTCTTCCGAGGCCGCATGTCCATGAAAGAAGTGGATGAGCAAATGCTGGCCATCCAGAGCAAGAACAGCAGCTATTTTGTCGAATGGATCCCCAACAACGTGAAGGTTGCTGTGTGCGACATTCCACCAAGGGGGCTCAAGATGTCCTCCACCTTTATCGGGAACAGCACGGCCATCCAAGAGCTGTTCAAGCGCATCTCCGAGCAGTTCACAGCCATGTTCAGGCGTAAGGCTTTCTTGCATTGGTACACTGGTGAAGGCATGGACGAGATGGAGTTCACCGAGGCTGAAAGCAACATGAACGACCTGGTCTCCGAGTACCAGCAGTACCAGGACGCCACGGCTGAGGAAGAAGGAGAGATGTATGAAGATGATGAGGAGGAGTCAGAGGCCCAGATTCAGAAGTAAACGCTCAGTAATATACAACAACCCTTCTTTAAAAAAACCGATCTCTTATCACGCAGCCGGCTAAAATATCTTAATCTTTCACTTCTTTAACAGGTAGATTAACCTTCATGTTAACCATTTGTGCCAGTTACAGCAGAAAGTCCTTTTACTGTGCCATAACAGCTTCTTGATGGTACTGTATCTGTTGTATAGTGTTGTTCACTGACCAATCCTAAATAAACCAGTATTTCAAGTGGACTTCATGACCGCAGTTGGCTGTGAAATCTTTCCAGGTATTAAATTCCCTTCAGACGTCTACGATGAGTCGATATTAACGCGATATTTCTTACAGAAGACGAAATAAAGTTTCACAGACTGATTTCTTGCATAATGATCCCATGTATAGACGACCTAGATGCTGGTTAAAAATAACACCCATCCCTGAAGGTCAAAACACACCACAGGCACAGCGTAAAAATTAACCGCTCGGTGTAAAGAGTGAACACATTCCCTTCCACTGTCTTTATTCAGTACTGTCAAAGTGGACCCAGTTAGAAAGATCACATGCTGACACCAGTGCAGGTTTTCTGCTGCCTACGAAGTAGATGCACAAACAGAGTAGGCTTTGATAAGCACACTGGCCCTTATGAAAGGCTTTGGAGATGCATCGTCATTTACAAATGCCTGCAGAGATGACTACAAGCTTGTTTGCTGTTATGTGGCACCATGACACTGCTCACAAATGATCAAGTAGTCGTTTAAACCAAATTATAAGATAGTCTATGTGTGTTTTCTATAAACCATAGGAACCTTAAGGGAAAAAAGGTAATTACATATGCAGGACAAACATTTCATCCCATTACTGGGGGGATGGCTGCTACATAATTTAGGACTGCCCATATGGGTAGGTTAGATGGAGAAACAAATCAATGCAAGCCAAGTCCCATGAGACACATGGACGAGTAATGACATGTTTTATTCCACTTAGTCCTGTCCAGCTGGTAAGACGTCACTGATGAATATTAATAGTGATTTGTAAAGTGATACATGTACAGAGGTACAATGTGAATATCTATCTACACATGCATTAGGAAATTACTGATCCCATAGAACCCCTTGCACAACAGGCTTCAGAGGCAAGAACACAAAACCGGTGGGGGGAAAAAACCCACATGATCATCCATCCCGGGCCACATTGACAAGAAGGCACTGGCAACCCAGACAATCGCTTGCAACAACCACTGTGAGGAGAAAATTATAAATATTAAAATTCTCAACATGCCGGACCCTGACGTGCACCCACACACCAGCCAAGAATAGGAAATCGGATCGGTGGTGAAATCAGTAATATTAACTCAATGATATGCAATATTATGCATCACACCAGCATATAAAAACTTAAATCTCATGCAGAATCGCAGGACCTACAGTAAATCAGTGCATTAAATCATATTACCATCTACTAGTATCTAAGTCTTGAGGTTATCTCTAAAAATACAAACATAGTGGATGGAGATGTGGAAAATGGCCCACATTTCTGGTTAGGATCAGAGGCAGGATAAGAGGCAGGAAGAAAAGCAGGCCATTGCAGTGCACCATACACACTCACACACACATTAACACTTTCAGGTAATTTATCTTAACCGGAACACCCATTTTTTAGGGAGGTGTAAGGAAACGCACAAGGAAATCCACTGAGACAATAAGTTGTGCTCAGGATCGAACAAAGAACCCTGGAGCTATGAGGCAGCAACCCTACACACCGCACACCACATGGCACTATAACACAAAAACAAAAGGATTAACAAGATGTTTCCTGGCCGCCTTTAAATGACAACTCAATTTGAGTGAAAACACTGACCCACAATCCCTCCCCCACAACTAACTCTGGTGGCTTAGTGGTTAGCACTTTAGCGGGTATCGTTTCAAAATGGCCCGTATTGTATGATCGTGTGTGTGTGTGTGTGTGTGCGCTTGTGCCTTGCAATGAATTGGCACCCCATCCAGAGTGTACCTTGTCTTGTCTCCTCATGCACCAGGACAGATGTACAAACAGATGGATAAATCAGTTATTTCTTTTTGCTGTATATGTTAAAGTGTAATACCAGTTGCATAAACACGACAGACACCAGAGGGCGCTAAAATCAGCTCTCGCCTCAACATACAAAACATGCACACATCAGTAGATATATTTCAGGTTGCCAGTTTTGCATTTATCATATATATTAGGAATCACTTTTTTACTCACTCACTCACTCACTCATCATCTATACAGCTTCATCCTGTATTTATTTTCTATTGTATTTATTTTTATTTATATTTATTTCTTATTGATAAGCTTTTATTTTTAAGGTCATTGGGTCGTATAAGCATTTCACTGCATATTGTACTGTGTATGAGACAAATAAATATTTAATTTGAATATTCACACACATACAATGCAATTTGGGAACACCATTAGCCTAATCTCCATGTCTTTGGACTGTGAGAGGAAACTGAAGTACCCAGAGGAAACCCACCAAGCTCGGGGAGAACATGCACACAGAGACGGGAATCAAGTCTGGCCGGGAATCGAACCAGGACCCTGGAGGTGCAAGACGACAGTGCTAACCACTGCACGCCTCATCTCTTTTTAGTGGTATGGAAATTAAAAATAGTTTATTCATCAAAAATATTTTTCATGTATTACAGTGTCTGTAGTAAACTGTTATTTTACAACCTTATTGTTTTGGAATTTTAATTTATTTCCTATTCCAATTTAATGGCTTAATGTTTTGAGAGCTGTGATTGGACGTAAAATGACCAATAGTGTCTGGGATTTGCCACACATTTTTCCCAATCTACTATTCATTCATTAATGAATTAGCACATTTGCTAAATAAGAGACCAATAAGATGCAGCATTTAACACGAGAAGTAAAACTATGTCCAAAAACAAACAAGTTGCCATTGTTGGGCCCTTGACCAAGGTCCTTAACCCTCAGCTGCTTAGATGTAAAATGAGATAAAATGTAAGTCGCTCTGGATAAGGGCATCTGCCAAATGCAGCTAATGTAAATGTATTTTGCCTTAATACATCCAAATGCTCACTATTCAGGACAAGGTGTGGTCTAAAATGGTTGAACATGTTTAATTTTAAAGAGAGAATGAGCATGCACACTTGCACACTTGCACACACGCACACACATATACACATCAACACCTATATTAATTTTCTTTGCAAGGAGATTAACATGACAGAAGCTGCACGATCTATGTACAGGAAGAAAAAAAAACATTGATTTGTTTTTCAATATATAAATCAAATAAAAAAATGTCAAAACCACTTTTTATTTTATTTTATTCATTTCCAAAACCAAATGAAAAAATTATAATGTCTCATTTTCCAATTTCTGATCATGTGCTATTTTGTGTGTATTTTATCTTTAGGGTTAGGGTTAGGGTTATAAAGAACAAAAAAGTTGAATGAACGCTTACTTGTCACATGACCCCTCACCAGATTCCTGTCCTGCTGTCTTTTACATCACTTTGTGCATGAGAACAGTATCACCAATGTATTTAAATGTTTTTAAAGATATATGGAATAGTTTTGGAAAATATTGAACACTAAATGTATAAAGCCTTATCCTTAAAAGTTCACCATGTAACTGATTAATCCTGCTTTTACCTCATTAGGGTACATGTTTTGCTTCCTTAGGCTAAATGTCACGGAAATTGCCATGTACCACAGGTAAAAGTAATTAATAAATAATTATAAAAAAGGTTATCTAGCACAAAACGTGAAGAAAACATAAAAACTTCCGGGTCAAGCCACTTGTGTCTGACAAAAAAAAGAAAGTTTTTGATTTGAGCACACAATCGGAAAATGGAAAACATGATGTAAACTTTCCTATCCTTATATGGTAACACTTCCTGTAGCTCGTGTTCAGGCAAATATATACACAAACAGCTCGTGTCCACTGGAACCCTTTTCTCTAACCAGAAAATGCGCTTCCTCTTGTTTCCTCTCTAGGCCTTAAATCTTAATGACTGATTCTTTTGATGTAGGAGATGTACATGACACAGGGCAGCTGGATAAAAGCTTAAATGTGCTCTATTTGCTGATAAGACACATCATGTGTAGGTGTGAGTTTGTCCCTCTCTCCGTTGTGGGGCCCGGCCAATAAGTGTATAGAGGTGCGGCAGATACATCAAGCAAGACCCTATGTTCCTGCCTCTTCTGGAAGAAAGTATTGCCATTTCCATCCTCTTTGCAAAGTCCACCACCATCTGTCCTTCTACATTCCTGTCCTGAAGACCAAACCTGCCCA
>JAQQZS010000037.1:29198985-29209598 GCA_030068045.1 Platyallabes tihoni
ATCCTAAGCTTCTAGCCTTGCTACCTTTCCACCTGGTCTCCTGGACACAGTATATCCACCCTCCTTCTCTGCATCATATCAACCAACTCTCTTGCCTTCCCTGTCATGGTCCCAACATTCAAGGTCCCTACTATCACTCCTAAACTCTTGCCTTTCCTTTTTTCTCTCTGCTTTCGAACACGCCTTCGTCCTCTCCTTCCTCCTCCACCCCATTTCCACCCTGTAGGTCAACAGCACCGGTGGCGGTCGTGGTTAACCCGGGCCAGAACCGATCCGGTATGGAAGTGATATTTGTGATTTGCATCATTGATTTGGCAAATGTTTTATGTCGGATGCTCTTCCTGACACAACCCTCTGCATTTATCCAGACTTGGGACTGGCACAGGAAGATACTAGATTGCGCCCTCCTGTGGTTGCATTGCACATCCCCAACTACTGTCTTGAAAAAGACATAAAAAAACACCTGCTATCATTCTTCATTCATCTTCTTCCATGCTTATCCTGTACAGTGTTATAGAGTTCCAAGAGACTGTTCCAAGAGACTTACGGCACAAGGTGCGGCAAGGGTGAAAATCCATCACAGGGTACACACACACACACATTATGGGCAATTTTGGGCCAGTTATCCTAATCTACATGTCTTTTGATTGTGGGAGGAAACTAGAGTACCTGGAGAACACCCACCAAACACAGGGAATCAAAAAATCCCCGTAAAGATGGAAGGTATTTTTAAATGTCTAAAATTCTTCACATTTTAGACAGACCTGGCAACCCTGACTCAGCTTGGTTTGACAGGGTGATGTTGTTATTCCTCACAAACTGTCATCTTCCAGCCAACATGGAGGTCGGACACTAACTGGTTTTGGTAGCTGTCTCTAGGATTCAATTCAATTCAATTCAATGAATAATATCTTTAAATAACATGCTGGTGTTTAATCAATATGAGGTAAGAGCCAGAGCAGAAGAATCTGATAAATTAGCTTTCGAAGCTAGGCTAGCTAGCAAGGTGTAGCCGACGGCTAACACGATTTGAGGCGTTAAAACATATGAGTGTATGATAATCTGGTGTGTTTTATTTATAGTATAATTTAGATTTGTTTATTGTTTATTGTGCACGACTGTGAATGATGCAGAAACAAAACGACGCGTAATGTTGTTTTGGACATATAAAATAAATATTTAACATTATTATATGACTTATTCAGTGCCTGCCTATATAACTGAGAGTTATTGAATTGTTAAAGTAAATCGATCCATCTGTTTTTATTTGGTACTGGATTCGACTTTGACGTTTTAAAGGAAATGAATCGTCACTGAATCGATTCCGACTCTGAGTCGACACATCAGAGCATCAGAACTTATCAGAACATTAATTCATTTCCAGTAATTGATTTATCTTTATCATGAATTCACAGGAACACTGGATGCAGGGATGCTTCCTTGATCAAATGCCAGTTCATTCCATGGCATCTCACACACACACACACACACACACACACACACTGGTTTTAGGGATGTAGGAGAAAATCAGAGAACCTTGAAGTAACTGTCATAACTCTCTGCACAAAACACTGCGCGCACACACACACACACACACACACACACACACACTCTTTCTCTTGGGGTCAGATTTAAGTGTTTTTAGCATAACCATGCACTTCTAATATTAAAACAGTATTACACTATATAGTGTGTGTGTTAAACCAGGTGTAACCAGCGATATGGAATACGATGAAAGACTCGCACGCTTTCGCCAGGGTCACGTCAACCCGTTTGACAGAAGCGAAAGTGATGGGATCTCAGACAGGAAGGATCCTCCCAAACAGGGTGAGTCGGCAGCTTTGTGTGTGTGTCTATATGTGTGTTTCTGTGTGTGTGTGTTTGTTTCACACCAGAGAAGTAGGAGTTTGCATAGACAAAAACACACCAAGGATCATCAGGATTTTATAAATTCAGGATTTTCTGTTACTGGTCCTGATTTATTTACCTGTTTTTTTTCCCCGCTCAACTCCTAATTCTGAACAATGACCCGCCCATTCCATCAGAGGTGGGTTAGGGTGGGTTGAAAGGAGAAATTGCAGTTTTACCAATTGCATGCTGTTTGTGGTAAAGAAACAGGACGATTGTTAGTAAGAATTATTAATCATTTTGTCGCAAAATGAATTATTAAAATTTAAATCATTACTGTACAGTATGCATTACATGATTTGTATCAAAAAAAGGGAAAAGGAACTAAGCATAGAGAATGCCTCAGAGACATGGGGTTGTTTTTTGCAGTGGTGTTATATTACTGAGAATCATGGTGTAGCTCTGCATTCTCCATATGAGAGTGAAGAGAACCGACACAGAGGTCTGGAGAGACAGTTCTTCTGTATGGAGCGTCTCAGCAGGTTACTTATCTGTCTGCTAAGTCATCTGGGGGGGTCGGGTCCGGTCCGGTTCAGGATTAGTCAGAACTGCTGGATATTCTCTATTATTTTATCTAAATTCTAACCTAATCCATCCATCCATCCATCATGTGAATTCCATCCAGGCCAGTGATATTTTGTTTGTCCAATCTGGCCATCTTATTAATGTGTACTTATTTCAATTGTCACTCATGCATTCTGTTAATTTACCAGACTTTCTTTCCATCAAGATGATAAACTAATAATTTAATTCACCTAGCTGACCTGTTGCTCAGTCATTCCATCCATCCATCCATCCTGTTGGTTATTCATTCCATCCATTCTTCCAACCATCCTGTTGATCAGTGAATCCATCAGTCCATCAGTCCCTCAAACCCTATTAATTTAGTGCTTCAATTCTTTAATCCTTCCATCCGTCTATTCTATTGACTGATCATACATTTTATCCATCCTTCCATCTATCCAGTTGATAAATGAATTACCCTATTCAACTTGCTGTCCTGTTGCTCAATCAGTCGTTTCCTCCATCCATACTTTTTACTACTGATTAATCATCCCGTTTATCCATCCATCCATCTATTAATCCATCCATCAAGTTGGTAATTTAATCATGCCATCCAACCATTCCAGCTGTCCTGCTGCTTGATCAGTCGCTCCATCCATTCATCCAATCATCTGTTGATCAATCACTTCGTCCCTCCTATTGATTGGTCGTTCCATCCATTCTTTGATCTTTCTCGTCGTTGATCACATATAAATTTGTCTATAAATTAATTGCCCTATTCAAACTGCTGTCTGTTGCTTGCTCAGTCGTTCCATCCATCCATTCTTCCTATTGATTAATCTTTATGTCCATTTATCCATCCATCCTGCTGATTAATCAGTTTTTGTTTTGGTTCATCTGTTCTGTTGATAGGTCAGTCATACCATCCATCCATCCATCCATCCATCCAAACTTCAGCGTTGCAACGTCTTCTTCTATATAATAATAAAACTGTAAAGTTGGCGTGTCTGTACATTGAAGATATTTGCGAAAAAAAATTTGCTGTACAATTTGTGAGTGTGTAATTAAAGTCCATGTGAGCGAAGTCGCGGAAACATCTAGTTTATACTACCTTTTGCTGACACGTCTTCTTGTGTCGTGGTATGTTTTTGTCATACGACTCCAGATAATTGAGTACAAGTCATGCCTTAAACCAGTCACCCCATAAGAGTTTTATATACCAGTTTTATATTCTAGTTATTTATAGTTACTGTGCAGTACAGCATTTTGGCAACTGTTTGGGGAAGAAGCAAATGTGTTAAGTCCATATACTTTTGGCTATCGAGTGTATCTTCCAGTCCTCTCTTGTCTACCTGTCTGTCTATATGTTTAAAAGATCACTTCTGTAGCTACTGAGCCTGTTATCGTGCTTTATAAATGACTGTTAATGTGGTGAGGAGGAGGATGACTGGGTTGATTTATAACAGGGTCAGGAGGATGTGGGAGAAGGATAAAGAAGGGAGAAATGAAACAGGAACCGTCTGTTTGAAAAAGGAACAGCAGTACTTCCACAGATCTTCATTTTGCCTGGTTAGACGTCTGTGGATTATCTAAAGCGTTGCTACAAATGAACTGGAGCTGCTATATGAACTGGAGTTACTGTAGTCAGCGCAGTGTAAAGCATCTGTCAGGATTTAAAACCATGTTCTGTGACGTATATGCAGGTACAGATTTATCCTTTAAGGGTAACTTTATAGCTTGTTGATTTATTGCAAAGGTGTAGGATAAGGCATAGCTGCGACGTTTAGCACTTTTAACCCGATCCATGTTTTAATCTTATCTCAGGTGTCTGTAGAGCATGTGTGAGCATGCAAGCTTAATTTATTGAGTTTTTTTCAGTAAATATTTTTGTGTGTGTGTGTATTTATCATGGCAATGCTTTGTAGGAGCCTGCCGTATTCTTCTCTACTTTATTGTTTACCTATTTTTAATGTTATGACTAATTATCGATTACTGGTTTAGATTTTGGATGCATTCTTGCACGATCAGCTACCGGCAAGACTGTTTTGAGCTTCAAATGTTGCTGTTTTGAGAAGTAGATGACCATCTCTGATAGTAAAGAACAGGATGTCGTACTTTTTCTATCCATTTATAGTCACGTATAATGTTGTGGAACATCCACGAAAAACTCGTAATCACTTATGTAGACTTATGTTAAGTCTTTTGTTCAAAAAACTTTTACGGAGGGAAAATGTAGTGTTCAAAAGCGCAGACACCGGAGACTCATTCCGTTAATGTTTCTCTAAAAAGCTTCTTTATGTCAACAAATATTTTCATCTTATGTAATACAACGCCATGCGAACGAGCTTCTACGATCCTATATAAAACATTAGAAAGGGTGCATTAATATAAACCCTAAAAGAGCGCTGGTGTTATGCAGTCATCTGCACTGTTTAGGTTTATCGTGTGTCCACGCCCTGTAGGGATCTTGCTTTCTTTCCCGCTGTTGCTGAGGTAATCATTAAGTCATGTCACTGTCACATGCTCCAGATTTTCCTTGAGATTTATGTAAGAGGCCGCGTCGATTAGGAAAGAGCGAGCGCTGCTGCAGTGGGCATTGATTTCTGCAGCTTAAGAATAAACAACCCTCTGTGTGTATGATTTAATTGCTGTGACGTTCCGCTTCAACAGAGGTGAGACCGGAGCTCTGCTCCACGGAGAAGAAAAGCCAAAACTCTGACCGGACCATGGACCTGGGGCTGGCTGAGGACCATTTCTCACGACCTGTGGTAAATTTATAATTTTTATTTTAATTTTATAAATTTTTTTGCACTAATGCGTATGATCTAATGAGTTTTTGAGTGACGTTGTGACTCCATTTGTGTGTTTAAAAGCATGTGGTGTTTTAAATCATTATCTCTCTCTTCGCATAGTGAACTAAAATGATGAAAATCAAGCTTGTTTTGGGCTTTTTAGATTGTGTAAAGATGTATAAAGGATATGGCCAAGTGTGTGTGTGTCTGTTTTTCATGCTGTTTCTCAGGTCAAAGGTTGACTTGGTTATGAATCCATATGAATAGTTTTTTTTATATTTAGTGCAATGGCAATGCTATGATATGATATAATACAAATATTGTAATTTCACACTACATATTTTTTTGGATATTGTGTTATAATTTCATAACATTATGTTTTTATTTTTATACAAATTACAGACCCTAATTAAAAGCAGGTGATTGGATTTACATTTACGCATTTGCCAAACGCCTTTATCCAGAGCGACTTACATTTCTTTTCATCTCATTGCACATCTAAGCATTTGAGGGTTAAGGGCCTTGTTCAAGGGCCCAACAGTGGCAACTTGGTGGTGATGGGGTTTGAACCTGCGACCTTCTGCACCGTAGTCCCGTGCCTTAACCACTGAGCTACCCTTGCCCTATTGAATCTTGACAGTTGTAAAATGTAAATTTTCCTTTTTTTCTACTTTAAAAAAAACAAAAAAAAAACTAATGCAATCCTCTCTTTAGCTGTCAATTCATCAGCAGATCTCTATATGGTGATACGAGCGTGAGACAAGTCGTACTCCACAGCACTCTGGCTGTAGAATTTATTTTAAATAACTCATAATCTGCATAATCTCATTGCTGTTCAATACACTTTGTCCAATCTGTCAACAAGCTTTCGTATTCCCTCGTTAAAAAATGTTTTATGCTGAGCTGCGAGCCACGAATGCACTGCTGTCTTCACTTCTTCATCAGAAGTAAATCCTTGTCCTCATAGAACCGCTTTCAAGGGACCGCAGGTCTGATGAAGCGAGATCAGGACTATAGGGAGGACGCTTTAACACCTCAAAACAAAGGTTTTACAGAGTGTCAGAGACGATGCAGAAGTATGCGGACGTGCATCGTCATGCGAGAACACAATTCTGGTGTCTAATTCTTCTAGTGTCATGATATAATATGTTTGTGATAGAGGTTAAAATTATTGTATAAAAGTCATGTTTTAAAAGTGTCACCACTTTAAAGTTATGGTACTTAACTCAAGGCCTTACAGTTTAACTTAATGCAAGTTACTGTACATATTGCACAGTGACACAAGTTGCATTGTTGTAATAAGTAATGCGTAGAAGAACTAAATAAATAGATGCAAGTATCTTAATCAGATGTTATTAAAAACAAAACAATTTATGTATGAAAACAATTTAGTATATTAACAATAATATTCACATTTCATCACCCCACTGATTATTTTCCCATGAAAGCAGCACTGAAGTGATTTATTACCTACTTTTAGCAACTATTTGCAAATTTGTATGAGTAAGTAAAGCAATAATAGAGATTTCTTTACTAAAATAAACGAATAGTTCATTTTATCTCTGTTCAGGGCTCTTTCGTGGCGTCGGACATCGAGCAGTTGAAGCAGGCGATAGAGGAGTGTAAGAAGCTGATCTTGGAGCTGCCAGAACATTCGGAGAGACAGAAGGACACCGTGGCCAAACTCATCCATCTGCGTCTCAAACTCCAGGAGCTGAAGGTAACATCAACATTTCATGGTAGCGTCATGAATAAAAATAAAAAAAAAATAGTATTTTTAAAGCTTTTGCTGGAGATCTTTCATGTTGGAGAGACATTTTAACGTCATACAACAGGACCCAGAAGAGGACGAGCCCAATTTGCGGATCGTCCTGGAGCACCGATTCTCTAAGGAGAAAAGCAAGAGTGTCAAACAGACCTGCGACAAGTGCAGCACCATCATCTGGGGTCTGATTCAGACCTGGTACACGTGCACAGGTGCGGATATTCTCCTAATACAGTCCATGTTCAGCTGAATAGAATGCAGATTTTAGAGTCTGAAAACTTTTTTTATGGATTATAATGGCGTAAGTAAGTGCACACCTTTTATTAAATATTCAGTTCAAGGATTAGCAGTACAATAAATGATTTTTAAAAGCTTATTTTTTGTCATAAACATGACATTTTCATGGACGCATATATGAGCATGACCAGCTCAGCTACGATGCAGTATGCAAATGCACAAAGCAGATAAAAAAAAAAAATAATAAAAAAATCACCAACTACAGCGTTCCAGACTGCCCCTGGAAGCAACATCATTACACCTAAAATGAAAAGCAGCACAACATCATCTTTTCATCTACTGTCTTTGTGGCAGTGGTTGCTAGGCAACACAGCCACACAGTTGAATTTTCTTTTCCACATTAAGGCCAGACATAACCGTAACCCTGATATTAGGCGTCAGTGTGTAGTCAGGATGTAGTGGACATGCTGCTTTGCTGCTAAGCTCATAACTGGACAATTCCATCTCAATTCTATTTTTATTTTTATTGCTTGTACATAATGTACATTTTACAGCCAAAGGTTTTCTATATTTTCTATGCTGTATAATTTTGTATTATATTCTTATTTCATATTTTATATTCCTTACTTGAATATTTTGTGTATGACTGTGTACGTGACAAATAGAATTTCTTCCATCTAATGCATTTTAGCTCCAAATAACATCTCGCATTTGTTCGCCACAGGTTGTTACTACCGTTGCCATAGCAAGTGCATGAATCTCATCACAAAACCGTGTGTGAGGTCCAAAGTGAGCCACCAGTCAGAGTACGAACTAAACATCTGCCCAGAGATCGGTCTGGACAAACAGGATTACAGATGTGCTGAGTGCCGAGCCCAGATCTCTCTCAGTAAGTGTTCACCCTGTTGCTGTTACAGAAGATGCTGAATGAAATCAGTATTTTAAATCACGTGACCATATTATCATTACATTTTTATTTTATTTTATTATATATCCATGCATACCTTTTACATGAACCTGTGCCCGGTTTACCTGCCATGTCACCCATTTTCACGCGTGTGCTGTGTCTCATCCTGTAGGAGGCGTCCCGAGTGAGGCGAGGCAGTGTGACTATACGGGGCAGTACTACTGCAGCACCTGCCACTGGAACGACACTGCCATCGTTCCAGCACGTGTCATACACAACTGGGAATTTGAGCCCAAAAAGGTGAAATATTAACCGAGTGGGAACTTTACATCACAGTGGTCTGCATGTCTAATGTCATCAATTCGGCGGTTAATTTTTCAATTATTTGTCACATGTGACAAACGAACATGCTTTGAGAGTGTCTAAAACAAGCCTGCTGTGTGTAGGTGTGCCGCTCGTCCATGCGTTACCTGGCGCTTATGATCTCCCGACCTGTGCTGAAGCTGAAGGAGATAAACCCACTACTCTTTAACTTTGTCGAGGAACTGGTGGAAATCAGGGTGAGGTTTCGGCACTGCTTCTTTTATTTTATTTTATTTTATTTTGCAGTCAGTATATACTACCAGGAAAAAGGTTTGAAAATAACTTCTAACTTCATGGTCTTTCCTGATTTTAACTTTTTTCTACACTGTAAAACAATGCTGAAGGCATCCAAAAACTGCATAATCTTCTTTGAACAATTGATATTTAGATGTACAGTATCTGCTACTTATGCTCTGTAAAGCCTCATAACGGCCAACTGCTTGATGGGTTTCGCAAATGCACTTGACAGTACCAGTGGTACCTTGGTATATGAATTTAGTCTTTTCCGGAGGCGAGTTCTTTAAAATTTGTATTGCGGAATGCATTTTCCCCCGTAAGAAATAATGTAAATGCAGATAATCCGTTCAAGCCACCCAAAAAATATTACCAATATTACCAATTTCCAAGACGTTTAAAAGAAAAACTGAAAGTGGCTCTGTTTTATCCTTGCTACCGTCCTTGCTAGACTTCTTGGTACTCATGGTGCTATGTCTTGCACAAAATACAACAACAACAAAAAAAAAGAGGAACCCGCGTTGCTTGGCTTTCCACTGACACAAAGTTTTGAACGGCTCCTTGACGCATGCATAAAATTGTATGCTAAGATTTCGCATGCCGAGGCAAATTACTTGCAAAATTTGAGTTCTTAAGGTGAAAGTTCGCAGGGCGTATGCCAAGGTTCTACTGTAGTGTGCTTGCAAGAACTGTTTCAGAACGGCTGGCCTTCATGCCTTAAAATAACATTTGACTGTTTTTGTTGATATTTAATTACCTAATTCCAGATGTGTTATTTCATGGTTTTAAGAACTTCAGTATTGTTCTAGAATGTAGAAAATAAATCAAACATTGAATTAGAAGGTGTCCCCAAACTTTTGACTGGTGCTGTAACAGCAACAATGAACAATGTGGACTTATTGCATCTTGTAGGTCTGATTGACATTAGGTTTTCTCTTTCCAATCACAGAAGCTGCGTCAGGATATATTATTAATGAAGCCCTACTTCATCACCTGTAAAGAGGCCATGGAAGCCAGATTGCTGCTGCAGGTACAAGGTTTCCACATGATACCTGACTTGACTTGGAGTCGAAATAATGTATAAGATGATAAAGTTGTCCTCTTAATTAACCTCAAGAGTCAACCCTATTGATGTGGTCAAGTAAATTAATTTGCATGTGCATGAAACGTTCAAACAGGACTAAGCACAGAAAGTTGTTGTGAAAAATCAGCAAGAGTCGGTATAAATTTGAGAACTGGAAATCTAAACTGAAAAATAAAGTTTATAAATAACTATCGCAGTTTAGTTCAAATCCAGATGATGCCACAATTATTATAATAAGGCTATGAGTGGGAGCGATGGCATTACTCTTTCCTCTGTCCATCAAAACCACATTATGCGGTTATGGGTTTTTGTGGAATGAAGATTCTTTATAAGAGAGAAAAGCTTTCTCAACAGAGAGAGATATAAAATGCATTGCACATAATGTTTTGCTTTCACATGAGGACAACATGCTGGGCTGAAAAGCAAGACCTTTGCTGCATTACATTTCCATTGATTGAGGGATTGCTTTTTAAGAATTAAATGTTGACTTTGAAAGCCGAATAGAATCCCGTTATCTTGGATTTCTCTTTCATCAGTGCGTTGCAGTCACGTCACACTGAAATGCAAGAATGCTAAGCCCTGCTCTTGACTGTGATTAAAGCAGAAGTGCGATTTTTACAGAATATGTTGTACTTAGGAATTAATCCTCACTGATGGTTTATTCATTTGTACTGATGAAACATAATTAGTTTTAATATGACTGCATAAAGTTAATCTGAAGACACCATTTATTATTTTCTTCCAAGTGTGCTGTAGCGTGTGTGTAATATGAGCAGCGGTAGAAAAAAAAAAAAGATGCTTTCTCTAGATGGCTTCTTG
>JAQQZS010000037.1:29237629-29247727 GCA_030068045.1 Platyallabes tihoni
GGAGCCTATCCCAGGAGACTTTCGGGCACGAGGCAGGGTACACCCTGGACAGGGTGCCAATCCATCACAGGGCACACCATTCAATGTTTCCAAACTTAAAAATGAATGAATAAATAAATAACAGTACAGAAGAATATGTATATGTCTATAAAGAAATTGATATGTTACATGACAGACCAGTTTCATATGGAAACTAAATTTTGTTTGCATGAAATTAGAAACATGCAAGTGTGACAACCTCTGGCATATTCTCCAGCACTCTCAGTAAAACCTCCAGCTGTTTTACTTATAAAACTTCTGTATCTAACACTACTAATTATTTTCAAATACAGTATTCCAAATATTGACTATTTTATTACTCTTTAGTGCTCTTTATGGAAGTTTCTAAAGGCATCTTTACTTATGGCATTTTTTTTTTGTATGTACCCAAGACTTTTGCACAGTACTGTAAAACAGCTGTTAGGTTTTACTGAGAATGCTGGACAATACAAGTTCTTCTTTTAACTTTGTCACACTCACGCCTTTCTATTTTCATGCAACACCCAGGAGTCTATAGACATTAGGTTTTTGTTTCTGTCTAATATTTTGCTTGATTAAAAATTATATATATATATATATATATATATATACTTATTATATATTACAAACTTTGTACTAAAGATAATATGGTGACTTTTGCACAGTACTCTACCTGACCTACGTGAACTCTATGATTATTTGGTAATCTTTAAGAAGAGCAGATTTGAATGTATAAAATAGTGTGAATGGAAATATAGCAAAATGTGGATAAAGTCAGTTTTCATGATGATGATTATGTAGATCTAAATCCTTTAAAGGTTTGGTCAGCGATTTTTAGGGAACAAAATTTTAGTAAAATCTTTTGCAAGATTTGTAAGTTCTTACACTTACTCGGCTATAATAATAATAATAATAATAATAAAAAATGCTTTAAGGACAAAAACAGTCAAATTTACATGCTATAATGCCATAATCTATTAACACACCTTTAATTTTCTTTAATAGTAATTATCAGACAAAACCTAAATCCAATTTTCAGTCCAAATTCTGACTGTAGAGATGGTTAACCATTTATTTTATTTTGGAATTTAAAAAAAAAAGTTTCTTGGCATCTGAGAAAGACAGACAGAAAGATAGAGAGAGAAATTGAGAGAGAGAGACCTACAATCCTTAATCTACAGTTCTTCCTTAAGAATCATTATTATTTACACTCACTGCATCCTGTTACTTTATTAAAAGCAGCAAATTACACGTCACTCAAACACAAGATGTTATAATGTCTCACTAACTCCTGTTCTACTTCCTCCTGTTTCACTCAAAGCTTGAACTAGACGACTGAAAGCCCTTCAGAAGTACTGGACACAGACACAACCAGGGCTGTGTGTGTGGCTCTGTATTGCTGCCAGACTTCCTGCAGGAGGAGGGCGTAAGATCACATGTCATTGTCTTTAACTCCACAGGTCTGTGTTAATCTGACCCTGCTGCATGAGTTGTGTTTCTCTCAGGGTTTTTTGGGCCGTTCCGTTTTGTGATGGGACTCGGCGCTGTCTGAATCGCTGTGGTGCTTCCGCTCGAGAGACTGCTCTGGTTTACTGCAGCGTGACCAAGAAGGAGAGCGCACGTAGCTTCCTCTGCCTTGGTGGTGGTGATAACCTGAGAACACACGAGCACACACACACACACACACACACACACACAAATGGAGTCAGTCTTCAGTTTTTTAATGGTGTCTCACTTTGACATGACCCCATGTTAGAGTTTGGAAAAGAGAGAAGAGTGCACAAGGCTTTTATTAATATTTTTTTTTTTGCATTATCCACCTGGCTGAGCTGTCAGACACGGCCTGGTGATTTAGGTTTTCTTTCAGTTAAAATCTCTACCTTTGCTACACAGGATACTACATTTCTACACTGACAAACGTGGATTGCTCTTATTGTTTTTCAGCAATTTGCAGTTGGTAGTTGGCATCTTGATTAATATGATTCTGTGCTAAATAGTCTGGGTTTGTAGACTAATAAGAATGCATTGTATGAGGGTGAGACAAAAATGATCCGTACTATGGTTATATTAAAATTTCACTGCTTTTCGTTCAACTGCGACATTTTAGAGGATACGATTGCTACTTGCAGTATGCGCATAAAGATATCAGAGGGAACAGACAGAATTGGTGATGTCACATTCTAAACAGCAGCCCACTTCTGTGTCCACATTATGTAAACATACTGGGGTCAATCCGTGCCTGAGTGCTGTAGTGAAAAAACAAAGTGTGTATCAGGACTCGGTGTATCTCATGCAACTGGGACTTTTCTGCTTGCCAGCATGCAGCCAAATATCAAACATTCCACACAGCTAGAGACCAATTTGTGTGGTGCTTATCCATAATTTATTAGTCATATTAATAATAATAATAAAAAAAACCTTAATGTTTAGGCCACACCCCCACAGGTTTAAATCTAAGCACAAATACAAAAATGTATATTTGGAGCACTAACCAGATGCAAATACAAATCGATGCACTAGCTTTCACCCCATTCCTCTTGGTTGTGGAATATTTTTAAATTCTTTTTTTAAAATGTGTTTTGCAATTCATAAATAACATTAATGGTTTAAAATTAATTGCTGTCAGTTTAATGATGTTACAAGTGGACAAGGCAAAAAAAAACAAACAAGCAAAATGGAAATACTGAATTGGGAAAATTGTGTCTTTTCAGCATCACTTCATAATTTAATCCATTTTTATCTAAATCTAGAAATTCCCAAAACCTGTCTGAATTTTATTCTATTGGTACAGTTGATGTAAACAATTTTGAATAATGTGCTGCAGCACCACAAGATGGCGCTCTACATTGATAATTCCCAGTTTTACTCACTCACTCATCATCTTCACCGCTTTAACCTGTATTCAGGGTCACGGGGGGCCTGGATCCTATCCCAGGAGACTTGGGGAACGAGGTGGGGTACACCCTCAGTGAGGTGCCAGTCCATCCCAGGGCTTATACACATACACACATACTCACACGCTCATTTACACATTTAGCCTAATCTGCATGTCTTTGGGCTGTGGGAGGAAACTGGAGTACCCGGGGGGAAACCTACCAAGCACGGGGAGAAGCACACAGCACACAGACCTGAGGTGACAGCAATGAAAAAAATAGCACTTTGAAGTTTCAATTGAATTAAAGCAGAAAGGAGAACGCTCTGAGTGCATGTGACAGACGCTGCTTCAGCTTTTGACCTTGATGTGCGTTGTTGCACTTTGCATAATATGTGCAGACATTTGATCAGGTAATACTTGGAATCCCAATCAGCTTCAAGTTCATTCAAGTACGCCGCTGTGGCATTTGAGTGATGGCTCATGAATATGGATGCTGTAATGGTCTGGTCTCATACTGACACTCGCTGTTTGTCTGTTTCCCCTCTCACTCTCTCACTTTTTATGTGCATGATTAAATCTCACACATCAAGATTCAATTTTAGTTTAACAGTTGAATGCAAAAGTTTGTTTCCATGTTAATTAATGATTTTTTTTTTTTTTTTACAATGATTATTCTTAATAGCAACTATCACTGTTAACATACTGTATTTCATCTACTGTATTAGCATCTGCCCGATTATGGCTAATGGCACTCATTACGTGCTTACTTTGTTAAGAAAGGTACAAAACACTTGGGATTGTGCTGTTATAGGAAAATAATCAGCGGATGGGTTTTGTGATACCATCCTACCCTCAGAATTTAAAATACCCTGAAAATATGTTTAATCCCACTAAAAGCGGGTTTAGACTGAAAACAATTTGGTATTTGTTAAAGCAGTATCACATGAGATTGAGTGCTGTTACAATTGAATATAAGCACAACAGCACGAGTGTCAATAGATTAGATTATGATTGTTTGTTTACTTAAGAAGTTATTTTGCTCCGTCAACTAGCGGAACAAAATAACCGCGACTGCTGGAGCAGGTGGCTGACAGTAAGTATAATTAACAGGGGCGAAAGTACAGTATTAAGTTTTAAATTCTTACCACTACTATATAGCCACAAGGTGATGAGAATAAACCATATAGATGGTGGACAGTTGTGTAAATTTTCTAAGTTTATACAAAACGTATATTTATATATACAGTATATTTTGACACTTATTGACATTTTAGGACTTCCAGATTTCCAGGGTTGAATCCCAAATAGCATTAAATAGAAAGTGTCCCATGTAGGGTGTACAACTCCTTGATCCACACACCAAGTAGTGCCCTTGATCAGGGGTTAGAAAGGGATTTGAGATTCAGCCTTTTATTAGAAATGTGTTAGGTTTGTAGAATCGATTACTAAAGATTACAAAGTGTTGTTCAAGATGACATAAAAGTGACAGATATGCGATCTTGCTGAGGGGTGGGTACATATATATAACTTCTTAATCTACTCTCACCACTCATGGGTTGGCTCTCATCCAATCAGAATACTCGGTCACAGCTAACTGTTGTATATTAAATCAGAACTTTATACGAATGTATATACTCAATCTTGCCTAGTTCTAGTTTTGACTGATTCCTTTAAATTAGACACAACCTTGGTGTAAACTTTCAACTTTCTCCTTTACAGCGTCAGGATCGTTTCTAACCAACTTGGTCAACTCCTTACCATTTCAACCGTGGACATTGGCGCTCCTGTCTGCTGTGTGACTTTTGTAACTGGACCAGAATGCACCTGTATGATTTCTTTCCATCCTCCCACTTCACCCCACTGGCTTGCTGTACCTGGTCACATGAGTTTTAAAACAAGAATGTTTGCCTACAAAGCTAAAACCTGACCTGAATCTGACCTTGTCCTACAATGTCTCAAGGAACAAGTATAAAAATCCTTCTCTGTCCTGGCACCTGTGTATTGGGGATGAACTTTCTTTTTCCTCTGCTGTGTTTTCATGTCTTCTCGATTCATTTTTAGACAGAGACGACAAAGTTGCTCTGGATCGAGGCGTCTGCTAAATGCTGGAAACGTAATCACAAAATGAGGTTTTTTTTTTTTCATCTTTCTGGCATTTAAAGTCTCTCTCTCAGGACCAGCCTTCTGACTGTGATGCACTTTCTGCTCTTTAGAAGCATGGTACGCTGTAATGCTCTGCTTCTGTTTGATTCGAATGGCATTTAATCTGTCAGACAGAACAGTGAGTCAGGCTTCCAACTGCTCCAAAAACACACGTCATATGTTGTCTGCGTCTTCTCCGCTTTGTTCCATATGATGGCCGTTAGAAAGCTGCACGCTTCAGCTGAGGCGTGCAGATCAGACGTGCCACTGTGGTGACACCTCGGCGGGAGTTGAACAACATTGAACAACAATGATTTACGTACTTAGACCCTTGGTTCCCAGTGGAACATGGGCCAGTGATGATTTCCGACTCTACATCTTTTCATTATTGGGTGTCCTCGCGTTTTTTTTTTTTTTTTTTTTTTTTAGCGTTCCTGGATAATGCTTGGTTTAACTTGTTTGCAGGCCATGAGAATATCCTATACATCCATTTCATCTTTAGCATCAGTTCCTCACTGGTTCTTCCTCTATATGTTCCCATAAAAATTCAGTGATTATAAGATCTGACCTTTTGATCTTTACAATACTGTACTTCTTACTTTCTACACGGTTCTCTTGGTCATTCTCCAGATTTTGGATCCATATCTTAGGACAAGCATAATGTTAGACTTCAGCATTTCCAGCATTTTTCTTTTTGAATACTGTTCTAACTTTGTTTATCCTAGCTCCGATATCTTCATCTGTTTCTCCACCATAAACACTTACCATGCTTCCAAGATGTTACTTGTTCCAAGATATCTTTCCACACCCTGATAGTTCTTGCAGTTCTTGTAGTCCTGTTGTTAGTGCAGTTGATACTCATTATCTTGGTTTTCTTGGTGTAATTCATGTCAGTAATGCTGTTTTATCTTGTTTCTGTTGGCTTGTACTTGAGAGAAGGGCGCTGTCATTTGCAAAATTGAGGCCAATTGTTTTGGGTCAGTTAAGGAGACCATTGAAATGTGCCCATCTTTTTGGTTGTAATTCACCTCTTAAATGTTTGGTATGGTATCAAATAGGATCTTCATATTTCTACGAAAGACTTTTGATTTTGCATAATAATGGAACACAGAAATGAGAATAAAAACATCCTTGATTTCTCTATATAATCCCCTGTTACACTAATGAACTTATGCCAGCGTTTCACTAGTGCTTGGATACCATCAAGGTAGAAAGTTTTCATACTGTATGTTTTGCCTGCTTCATGTCTGAAACCCTGGCCTCCCATGAATTCCTTTAATGGGCCAAACATGTAGAAATGGCTTGGAGCGAGGTCAGGACTTTATGGGGAAGCCTACCCCAAGAGACTTAGGGCTCCCCGTTCACACTTAGGGCACCCCGTTCACACAACAGTGCTAACCACTACACCACTAATTTGATGATCATGTGTGCCTGTGTCCTAGACAAAGTAACACTCATATCTCCATCCATGCCATCTGTGAGACAATCAACTGGAAGAGTGCTGCGATGGTGGGTCTCTCATGGCTGTCCAATTAAAACCATTAGCCACATGCAAAAACGTTAATTTTCCAGACAAGTGGCTAGACAAGTGGCCAGCCGTTCTGTCACTTTTCCAGTGAAACCATCTGAAGTGTACAGTGTGTAGGAGGTATTTGGCTTCATTGCCATTCTTCCAGTTCCTCCTCCGCCTCCTCCTCCTCTACTGCGTTCGCACCTGTGCAGTCAGGAGCTGCCACTTTTCTCCAGGCTCATTACAGATGCATCTGGCTTCTCATGAAGGAAGGAAACACGGTGCATTAGTGTAGAATTCATTGTTTAGTCTGGAGATTTAAATATCAGTCCGTCATCTCCAGACTAAACAACAGCATCTACACTAATGTACTGTGTTTCCTTCCTTAACGAGAAGCCAGATATATATATATATACAGTATATATAGAGATAATTATTTTGACCTGTTTCCACCCGGACATACCATGTTACATCATTCACAGTGAGTAACAGTGAGTTTATGTATAGACAGGTGCGTGCCTTTACTAATTACATCCAATAAAATAAATTAGGCAGAGGTGAACTCCAATTAAGTTGTAGAAGCATTTCAGGGACTGATAGGAGTAGTTTGTACCAGAGCTCAACTGCAGGTGTCATAACAACAGGCCTGTTAATGTATAAATTAACATTTATTTAAATGGGCAAACCTGGTCCATGTAGTCTGATCCAGTAGAAGAGCTACTATAGCTCAAATTGCAGTAACGTTAAAGCCAGTTCTGATATAAAGGTGTCAGATCAGACAATACATCTCAGTTTCTTTTGCGTATACACAGAGTGGTCAGTGCCCATGCTGACCCGTGTCCCGCACAAAAAGCACCTACAATGGGCTCGTCAGCATCAAAACTAGACCACGGAGCAATGGACGAAGGTGGCCTGGACTAGTGAATCAAATTTTGTTTTACATCATGTGGATGGCCAGGTGTGTGCGCCTCTTATCTTGGGAAGAGATGGCACCAGGATGTACTATGGAAAGAGCTAGAGGATGCAGAGTGATGCTCTGGGTGATGTTCTTCTAGGGAAAACTTGGATCCTGTAATTTATGTGGATGTTTACTTTGACACATACCACTTGCCTAAACATTGTTGCTGACCAACTTACACCCCTTCATAAAAACAATATTCCCTGATTGCAGGAAATCACGGGAGGTGTCCAAATCTCAGACCAAATCATAATTTGTGGGATGTCGAATCCATGGAGTCCCCACCTCGCAAATTACTCAGTCATCTGGTGGAGGTCATGCCTCGATGGATCATCTGTTTTGGATGTACAAGGGTGACCTACTCATTATTAGACCTACTAATAATTACCTACGGATGATATACTCATAATACTGTAAGTACCATTCATCCAATGACAGGAACCTCAAAGCACTTTTGTAATTTGCTCTGGATAATGCCAAAATGTAAACGTAAATTAGATGGGTGGTCATGATGTTATGACTGATTGAAAGTATATTTACAAATGGCATGAGCATAAACAATGCCTATGAATAGTAATCTCAACATAAACATTTATATAAACACTCCAGATTTTAGCCTATCAGCTAGACTGTATTGTGTATCCATATAATAACCTGAAGTAATACCTACTGTATATATGCTTTCGCCAATGTTGGACCTACTAATACACGGACCTGTTACCAAAGGCTGACATACTGTATTGACTGTATTGTAATAACGCACAGCTAAGTCTAACAGCTAGCAAGTGTCCTGTATAATTAGGTGAGGATAAAAGCCCTCTTCTACTGTAAAGTGTCTGTCTGACAGCTTTTCCTCTCTTAATGCACCCATTTTAACCCTGACCACACGTCACACTCGCACCCCGTGCTGGTTAACGGAGCTGTTTATATTATCGCTGCACACTGCAAGCTGGAAAAGTTCATTATTATCAGCACTAGCAGCGAGAGAGAGTGTGTAATTTGTGTGACTGGCTACACACAGCAGCTGTGCTGTCACCACAATGTTATAGGAAAATACACAGCACAAGTATTGTAGTGAAAGTACAATGCTCACTGTGTTAAAGGAATTCCTATATGTGAGATTGAATCGAAGGGAAGTATTTCCAAGAGCCTACAATTGTAGTAATTCCATTTAATTATTATTTTTTTTTATTAAAATCTCAAGACAATTTAATTTCATCTTGGAGAAGAAATGTAATATTAAGAACAGAAGTGTTTAAGTGCTTGCATTGCAGTTATTAAGCATCTCCTTTTGATTCTTGACCAGGCAGATTCTTGTAGGAGCAAAACTTGAGTTTCCTGCCCGAGTGATGACAGAACGGTCGAGTGTAACAAATGAGTGCAATTAATTAGTTAATGAGTGTAAACCTGAAGGATTTAGGTTTTGTTGATTCAGTCCAATTTATTAAAATGCATATCAAGACATGAGCAGGGCTTACTGACACACACACACACACACACACACACTTACACTCCAGGACAGATGGCTGGTCTCTGTGCTGTGGGTTTGCTATAAAGCTGTTACATTCTCTCACACACAGGAGGGGGTTACAGTATGTTGAAATCCAAGTTTTCAGATTGGACTGTGTCCCAATCCAGTCGCTATTTAAAACCATCGGTGCATGTTGGTAATCAGTGAACTGTTAAATCGTGTTGGAAAACCATGTAGCTGCAAAAGATGTGGACTTTGCATAAATAAAGAAATAAAAGGTATGACTAAACAAAAATAATGATTCTGCATTTATCATCCATCTATCCAGGAATCTCTGTAGTCCAACTAGAGACTGTGGAGGCCAATGGTGACCACTGTATTTATTCTCATTGTACGATCGTGGCAGGCCTTCCGGTCAACATTCACACACTATGAGCAATTTGGAAACAAAGATTAGCCTAATCTGCATGTCTTTGGCTTGTGGGAGGAAACCGAAGAAAACCCAAAAAGAACAGGAAGAACATACAAACTCCATGTACACAGACCTGAAGCAAGAATCGAACCTGGAGCTATCATACCATAACGTTTTCTGGATAGATAGAGTTTTCCCGCCGGGTTGCCTTGTTGCCATTCTTTTTAATCAATCGATTAAAAAACTAAAACTTATTTATCACTTGTTCAGTAAGATTTGTGTGTAAAGTTCACCTGGGCCAAACTGAACTTAAAATTCTTTTGGCATTAGGGAAACACTACTGTACATGTCTCTATATTCTTGTATTTATGTTGATTGCTCATAAAGGGCAAAGCGCGTTCCTGACACAGCTCATTTGCATAAGGTGACACCTTATCATAAAAGGTCAAACGCACAGACACTTTGGATCATGAGAAGAGTGATCATGAAAAATTTAAAGCCTGAATGGCTGACAAGGGTGCTATTTTGACACACTTCCACATCTTTAAAAATATTTAAACAATACATTACTACTACTACTACTACTACTACTACTAAAACAAACAAACAAATAAATAAATAATAATAATAAATGAATGTGGGCGGCACGGTGGTGTAGTGGTTAGCACTGTCGCCTTGCACCTCCAGGGTCTGGGTTCGATTCCCCGGCCAG
>JAQQZS010000037.1:29298626-29312365 GCA_030068045.1 Platyallabes tihoni
ATACATATATACAGCGTCATCCGTAAAAAGTATGCACACTTCAGGAAAAAAAATATATAAGTATAAAAATGTGTTGTTATACGTTATATATTGAGATATATAATGATATTATTATTTTTTAAAAATTATTTTATTAATGTAATGTACATCATACTATTTTCCTTTTCCTGAAGTGTGTATACGTTTTTTGGCTGACTCTGTATACAGTATAATTAACAAAGGATAATTAGCTAAGCTAAAGATTATATCATATTTATGCATTTAAGATGGTCACTCAAGATTTGTTTAAACTGGGTCACAGAGACTCTCCTACTCATTCTATTAAAAACACAAAAATACCATATACAATAATAATTTACAAAAAATGTCGAATTAACACAGAGTTCATTTGTATACTTGAGGACATAAACAAACACTTTAGTGTGGCAATTCAACACTAGGTGCTTTAAATAATAATAATAATAATAATAATAATAATAATAATAATAACATTTCTTTGCTTTGCATCTTGCTAGGCTGTCTCTTTAACAACATCTCGAAGCGCGTTTGGTTTGGTTAGACACACACCCACTCCATCCAGAGCACACATTTTCCATGACGTTCTCCAGTGAAACATTTGACAGCATGTAGAGATTCACCTCATGCTCAGGCTGAAGTCCTGCATACTCGCATACTTTGTTTCTGAGCATCCCAAGATATGCAAGTGAGACGCGAGATTCCTTGCTCAGTGCATAAACAGCGTAGCCATCCATGCCTTAGAAAAAAATAATCACGTTAGACACTTGTCCTTTGCTTTTTCTCTTGAACAAGAAATTTTGTCGCAATATGTTTTAGCCTATGATTTCTATGTAACAAAAAACAAAATAACATAATTACCCAATTACAACACTCTGTAAATTACGGAGAATTAAAAGCGAGGCTGCGCATTTTAATTAAATGAATACAACTCCACTGCTGTATTGTTCATAACTCCAAGTATAGGCTGAATCTTCTGTTATCTCTGAATACTGAATAGTACATTACCTAGCTGAGAATCTCACTGTCATATAACAAGTTGTTATAAGAGTTGAATATAGTCTTTCTTTCTTTCTTTCTTTCTTTCTTTCTAGCACGCGGTTAGTCCAAATATATCTGCTGCCAATCCGATCTTTGTTATTGTGCACATGCGCTGAACACTTGCAGCATGTAACATGCACAACGTGTTTAAATTATAAGTAAATAAATAAATAAACAAACAGGACAAACAATTTGGACTCGATTTCTTTTATCGAATATAAAAGTGAGATTTTTTTTATACATTTCATCATTATATTTGTTTGCTACTCGGTTTAAGCAGCCAGTGCAATACACTTCTGTTATGAAATGAAATTAAACGAAAGTTTGAATTCAACCTCAAAAGAGGAAAAATTAAATTGTCACGTCACACATACAGAGAAGGAAAGATCTGAAATCTCAATCGCGCGCTCGGAGGCCGAAAGGTTCACCAAAAGGGTGAAATGGAAATGTTTGAAAAGTCCCATGACACACTGATCAGTCAAATGAATGTCTGCCTGCTGGGCCAGAAGTTCACTCTTGTTTGACATTGCAGCCAAAGTGGAAATGTGCCAAATGGAGCCAAGGCTAAAACACTTTGATTGGTGTAAAAAGTATATATATATATAGACGTGTTATTAATACATATACTGTATGTATTCAAAATTTTCATTTTCTTTTGTGTCGTTTTGTAGATAAACCAAATACGTAAGTTTTTAGCACAAGAGGTGTCTGTAATACGCTCGTAAACATATCCGAAGAACTGTGTGTAATATATAATGACCAACACGTCAAGAAACACATTTTGTATATACTAGATTTGGATAAAAAATAAAAAACAAACAATTTCGTTTCAGTGTGGCGAAATGATCACATCTGATGGCGCACAAATGGAATATAGTCACCATTGAATTGAAATCAGAAGGGATCTGGAGCAGAGGTGCCCACTCCTCCTCACTTTCGCTGGCGCAGTAGGTGGCCGTGTATATTTTCGTTCAAGCGGTGTTTATGTGAATGAAAGAAAGGAAAAAAAAGGACGGAATTGCACGCGCGCGCGGCTGATTGCGCTTATTGGGCGGCTGGACTGATGTGAAGCGCTGCCCCACCCACCCCAGCAATCAACAGCTCGCCAATCACGCCTGAATGGCTTTTTAATTTTCCTTGGCAAGAGCTTTGCCCATTGGACTCTCAGTGAAGTTCTTTTTTTGGCGTGCAAATACTAAAAGACAAGCTGGTGGTTTCTGAACTCTGGCTCATTTAGAGCGGGTCATCCATTTATCACAACCTCGTGATGGGCTTTTGCAGGATGACAGAAAAAAAAGAACTCGTTTTACGATGAGATGTAGCTACAATGCACGCTAATCAGGAACGAGTTCTGGATGATGGGCGTGATGTCTCACCCGAAGCTCTCAAAGTGCTTCCAGGAAGCTTGTTGAAAAGAGCTTTAAATGGGAATGGCTCATAAATTCAATTTAATCTGAAAAATATAGTGTTCTAATAATAGATTGAGTATAATGTAATATAATATAATATAATATAATATAATATAATATAATATAATATAATATAATATAATATAATAATTTATTGATTTGTTTTTATATACTTAATGCTCATTTTATGCATAGCGTGGAAAAGAAAGATAAAAAGAAAAAGATTTCACCCAGAATACTACCTGATACCGAATATCTAATCTAATCTAATCTAATCTAATCTAATAAATAAATAAACTTGAAAACATAAACAAAAAACTGAATACCAAATGAAAGAAACAAACCTCCCGCTAAATATATATATGGGTAGTAATATAATATAATATAATATAATATAATATAATATAATATAATTCACCCCACAGACAGTCACTTTAACAACAATAACAAATACACACTTAAAAGCTTCAATTTATAATGTAGATCTGATTTAATCTAATCTAATCTAATCCAATTTAATATAACAGAACCTAAAGAACTAAAAATAACCTTTTTTTTCCTCAGTATTTTTTTCACGTCATTTTCAGTCATTTGCAATCATTTCTCAAGATTCCCCGACTATTTCTTTTTCTCTCTTATAAACACGTTTGTGTTTTAGGGTTCAAATCTGGCGCAAAGTAATACTGGTTCAGAGTTAGAAGAGTTAGAGGAGGCTTCGGGGTGGTCTGAAGTGGGTGACATGGCCATTGATCATGTGGATGTTGCGCTAAAACATACACGCAGATTGAAGAGCAGAGATGACCCCAAGTCCCTCTGACTCCCAAAAAAGCTCCAAAACAAGGGTTTTGTTTAAAAACTGAAATATCAGATACGCAGCTTGTTCCAAGCCTCCTGCAACACTACGTGCGCAGCAGAAAAACGAAGTAGATTTCATTCAACAAATGAGTGTATTTGGACAACAAATTGTCCAATTCTGCAAAATATATTAGACTAGATTTTTAGATATATTGACTTTGCAGTAAGAGAAATTGTTTCTCAGAATTTAATTAATAATTTATTGTATAATACACGGAAGCCAGATTCTGATCGTCTAGCCTTAAAGCAAATAAACTGAAAAAGACGGTTTATCCTAAAAATTGAGGCTTTGTTTAAGTTAGTAATCATTAACTACAATTAACAGTTTGGTGTAAATTTAAATCTCTCATGTATTATTATTATAAGAACCATGTTAATTTAAAAGCGGGGTGCAAGAGAGATTATAAACCACAATATAATCCTTATAATCTATCTTGCGTTTATTTGCGACTTCTTGTTTTTACAATTTAAATTAGGTAATAAGTTATAAAATGTGCTAAATTCATTTATTAAAATTATTAACCCGATATTATGATTGTTCGACTTAAATATTAGAAAAAAACTCTTAAGTGTTTCGTTGTCCTTTAACTACTATAAAAGTTAATGTAAAAAAAGTTAATATTTTGTTGTGTATGGTACATATTTATGATCTTATTACCATTTAAAAAAGCATTTAAGTATATCCATTATGCTCCGTCAGGGTTAACTAATAGGTTATTGCTAATAGTCGCATGGTTTCTTTTTTCTTTCTTTCGGTAATTGTAAACATGTTCATGATGGTCATGCGACAGTATGCAAAAAAATAAACCTAAGTAAGATAAAATGAAGGTGGGCCATATTTGTCCATTCATAAATATGATTTTTGAAAGCGGGAGACATCTGTTTCATGAATTTAAAATAAGTCAAATAAATAAAGTCTAAGTGGTGAGGGGTTGGCAGCTCTGAGACTATTAGTAATAAGCTTTAAGTGGTTAAAGCTTTGAAAGAGGAAAATAGTTAAAATCTGTGCTGAAACTCCAGTGAGTGTAATGACAATGAAATATTTATCTGTAACACAGGTTGAGGTCACAAATCTACAGTATGAAGGGTAATGCTGCCAAACTTGCATTAAGACCATAGGGATCTAAAATGTTTTGTTATTATAAAGCATTAAAGCGAATAATAATAATAATTTAAAAAAACCAGAATGTGAGTTTAGGCTCATTATTTAATTTAATGTAATACCACAAACCCAAAATTGCTTTGTTGAACTAGGTGTTAAAGAGTTGGTAATTATTATTAATTCAAATTTAGCTTCTGTATTAATTTTGTATTCATTTTATTAGGCTATTTGGCAGGACAGATAATTTTGTATTATTTGAAAAAGCATTGCAAAAATATCTTAGCATTTTTATGTGTAAAATAAGCTTTAACATTATCTGCAACATTTTAAACATTCACACTGTCAGTTATTGCTTTTAATTATTTACAAACCATTTGCTGAAATAAAGCACTGAAAGCAGTTCTTTTCAGCCTGGCATTATATAAACTGTAGTCTCTCACAGCAAATCTAACAATACCAATCACCTTTGAAGTATTTTTATTCACAGTAATATATGTTTATTTCTCTTTTCCCAACTTTCTCAGCCTTTGACTTGACCATACTGCCAGCATTTCCTGTCCTGTCATATAATTTGGTGGTCTGAATAAAAAAGAAAGGTGTACTGTTGCAATCTGTGGGCCAGAAAACCACCATAATACAGACACCCTCCTCCCCCCCACCCCGCCCCATACAATACTACTATTACTACTACTGTAGAGAAGTCCTGTGAGTCAGGGCCCAGTCTGAGATAGACAGTTTTACTCTGTGTTTTGTTGCCGTCTCAACCCTGTATGATAAAACACAGTCTTTCCCATGGCATCAACACAGCAACACCGCAGGCGTGTATCTACTGTGACCCACAACACTGGAAAAGGGCATAAAGGAATGCTAAGACAAAGGAATGGAGAGAAAGACAGACATAGAGAGAAAAAAGGAGATAGATAAAGAAGAAGAGGAAGAAGAAGCCCACGCACTTCTGTGGTGCAGGTTAGGCTAATTTGGGTCAGACTGATTTGAGGCAGATGAGAGCAGGATCCAGTTCTCCATACGCTCTGTATTTGTGTAATCCAATGGCTTGTCCCCACTCTCTCCCTCTGAAGGAGGATTTTCCTGCGGGGGAGGCGATTCGGAAAAAGCAATTAAGAATTCCCAAACAATTCACAACAATAGAAGATGTCGTGGTGCGGTGCCTGTTTTCAGTCCCCAAAGGTCTTCCTCTCCAAGTTCGACTATTTTTAAACCCGCCTATAGAACAACTTCAACATGAACTCACTGGAGATTCAGTGAAAAGTCTGGAGATGCTTGTAGGTGTGGTACATTATCTGTGATAAGTTAATCATAAAATGAGAATGTCTCCTGTAATAATAAACCATAAAGATTTGTCATAAACATATACCAAAAAGATTTAAAAGCTAAAAAAAAGAATGGCTAGTATTTATATTTATGGACATATTCATTAATAAGTGATGCAGGTGAGTGCAAAATATACACCCCTATCGTTTCTAAATGAACAAATTGTAAAAGCAGACATATATTTTACATTTTACCTAATAAAAATCCAGAAGGTTATCAATGAAACACCCAGTCCTCAACATAATAAAAAAATATATAATAACTAACTTTTATTTAAATATATATATTTATAAACTTTTCCCAAAAGATGTATATATGTGATGCAGAATGGTTTAAATTGCTATCATTATTTACAATTAATATCTTAAGATATTTTAATTGCTTTAAGTAAAAATTAAATATATCCATTCATTGTAATACTTAAAACTCTTCACACTGCAAGATTTGAACTTTATTTTATCTTAATGGTGCGCAAACTTTAGCATTCAACTATAACTACAATATACATGACATGGTACAATATAGACATAGCAAGACAATTAAAAGTCAAATATGTATTGAACAGGGACCTAATGTTGTAATATATTTTTAATACTCTTAATATCTACATAATGTATTATGACATCATAACACATTATCATATTGAAACTAAAAGCACTTCTATGTTGTTCCAGTACTCTTTTTTAGTGAAAAAGTCTGAAAAGTAGGAATTCCTCAGAAATGGTAATGTAATGTACTTGGGATTGTGACTGCTCCCTGCACTGGAACGCCAGGGTGGGAAAAAGGGTCTGAGAGCATTTCCTGCTTCGAAGGGGGTCCAAGTGATGCATCAGTCCAAACTGGCATCATGTAACACGAAGCACGCCAAGGCGCAGCACTCCATATGTACATGGAGGGAAAAGGCTAGAAAGACAGTGCAACAGTGAGAAAGATCTGTTTTTCTAAATTAGAGGGCTGGGCTAGATGAGGAGCTAAGATTTTCAGGACATACCACGGCTAAACATAGTAAATATTACTCAAAGAGGCAACAGGACGCTCTTCAGTTTTATGGCTGAGATTTAGCAGATGTTGTCCAGCCACCATGGAACATGCTGGTGAAGTGCATTCGGATAATTTCTGCACTAACTTTACAAGATATTTTTACAGAATGAACACGAACAATGATGCTTTTACTCAAGGCTGAGAACTCTGAGTATACTGTACCTACACTGAAAGAACATTTACAGGCAAATTTTCACACTTCATAAAACCCCACAACATTACTTCATAAAGTTGTGATTACATGTTAAATAAAACTAGTCCTACATATGAAAAGAAAGTTGAAAAAGAGTGAATCCTGCATAATAAGGAATAAAGAAAAGAATATGTAAAACAAAAGCTCACATGGAGATAAAGAAATTTTTGTAAAAATCACGTTTAAATGAATGAATCACTTTGGGCTAAATAGACATGAAATTAGACAAAAAACAAACAAACAAAACTAAATAAATAAATAAATATATTAATTATCTGGGGAGATGAGTTTTGTGAATTTGTGAAAATGAATAATATTTTAAAGAACATGTAAAAAATCAATTCATTGTTTAAATTTAGACAGTGAATTGTCTGTAAAAATCAAGTGTTTAAGGAAACAAATCACTTTTTAAACAGTCAAACAGTCCTATATGAAAATAAATGAATCCTGCAAAAAGTCACTTGAATATAAATAATTTATATAGAAATGGAATAACATTTTCTTGTGAACAATCATTTGAAATGTCAAAATGCATATATTATATGTAAGAATTTGTCAAATATTACATATGAAGTGTCTAAACACCATGTAAGTAAATTCCTCATTGATTTTTACATGAGTATACATACATGCATACTGTATGAAAATGAAAGCAAACACACATATGAATCAAAACTTAGGATTTCCTATTCATTCGATTGCAACTAGAATGAAACATGAAGCTCATGTTCGGAGGTTTTGCGTGTTTGTCTGCCTGTCTGCTGGTGTATCAGTATGCTATGTGTCTGTGAACAAGATCATGACAACACACACACACACACACACACACACACACACACACGTCTCCAGACGTGTCGACAGCCCGCGTCTGCTCCCTGCAGTTTGTGTAAATGTTACATGGAGCACACGGGGAATCTTAGCCTGAACCCGTCAAAAGGCTTTTTATTTCCACCTGCTCCAGGCCTCTTTCCGTTGGCCTGCTCTATAACAATGGTACTGGAAAAGCCACGAGAGTGCTCTCTGACAGGAGCAGGATTGATGCTGGATTATGTTTGGCCCCTCTTCAGATGGGCTCCAACTCGGGAAGCGTTTCCCTCCCCTTTTCCGCCACCACCGCTGCTCCTAAAACAGCCTGGGCCTGAACATTTGCAAAAAAAAAAAAAAAAGGCAGCATTTTACATTAAGGAAAAAAATTACCACTTGTAAACATTACTTTCATATTATTACACACTTCTGCTGGATATTGAAAATACACAACTTTCAAATCTATTAATAAGTTATTTACCTTTAAGCATGTTACATGTCTCACTACAGTACACTGAGAGGTCTGCCCAAGCCCCATGTGCAGAAAGGATTAATTGGTTTTACCTTCATTTTTTTTTTTTATCAATTCACATCTTACTTTTATTTTTTAATTTGCTTGTTTTATTTTTATAGGGCTAATGATCTCTCGCTGCTTCCCAGACCTGAGAAATTGAAGGAAGGGCAGGTATGTGAAGTACCAGCACCAGGTTACAGCATCAGGTCACGCTTCGGACCATTGACCCTTGATCCCAGCATCTGTTTATGTCTTGTGATTGATTGGATAAATAGTGATGAGTCATATCCCTAAGTGTGTTTATATTACAGAGTCACGCAAGGAAGGAAAAGAGCTATGACCTGCTAAAAGCCAGTGGGAGGCAGAAAGAGAGCGGGGTTATTAAATGCTACCTGTTAATGTTAATGTTTTTACACCGTTTATATGCTGATACATATCTTACCGCATCAGAAGGATAAATGTAATTGAATATGTTTGAATTATGAATATGATTCCTCTAAATAAAGCTATATTGCATATCATTTCCTCTTGACTGTAATCTGTATTGTTCTCATTTGTGAAATGGTCATTTGAAGACAAATCTATACAAAAATACGTCTCTACACCGAATGCGACAAAAGTAAAATTCACAAGGGCTTCAAATTTAGCTCCTAAAAATATGACGCAGCACGAAATCTAACCCACAGTAAGCCACAGAGGCCTCCGTCTGTGATTAAAACGCAATGTCCTGCCTGTGCTAGACGGTTATTACTGCAGAAGTGTTGAATGAGAGCTTTAGTTAGCTTTACTAAATAAACGCGTACAGATGTCCGATAGTTTACTTCATGTTTGTTCCTTCTCCGTTTGAAGATTAAGCGCAGGAGCTCATTAGCGAGCTGTGAACACAGCCTAACACCCTGCTTTGTAACTAACGCGCTCACACAATGAAAGAGGCAGCAGCTCTCATTTTGGGCCATTTTCCCTGAATTGTAAGGTCCGTCATGAAGCCTGATTTATGGCTGTGTTTATCAACGTGTCATTAAGTAATCAGAGTACACCACAGTTGCTCTTCAAATCTCCTTAATTCTGACTAAAGTCTTGAGATTACACTCAAATTAAAGGGGCCACGTGAACGCTGTTTACTTTCTGACAATCGTCCTTTATTTCATATGCACTTAAAACACAGTTGTATCTGTATTCCATGCCTGGTTGGGTAAAAGTAAAGGAATCTTTTTTTTTTCTTTGTCAAATCTGTGATGTTTATTTGCACGTTGTCGTGGCAGATTAAACAAAGTGCTGACCTGTCTTGACCCGGATATGCTTGTGAAGCTAAATGAGCAACACTTGACAAGACATCCATAAAGTGTGAAATAATATTTTTTATTGTATGTGTATTATTTTACACTATAAATTCAGGAAGTGGATTCATACACTTGAGGGTATGCAGTGGGTGGTATGATGTGGCCCTGTATAAATCACAGTTAATGTTACTGTCCTGAAGTTGATTATTTTCTCATAACACCATGCCCCACAGTGTTTTATTTGCTCTTATACAAAAGCAGATTTGCCAGCAATGTCAGTTTTATCTAATACCAAAAGAGAATCACATATTTATTTAAAAAAATCTGATTATAGTTACAAGTACAGCTTACATAATCATTTTTTTTTATTTCTCTGTCTTGAAGAACCATGTACAAATGTTTTTTTTTTTTTTTTTTTTTTTTTACAAATAACAAAAAGGCAAATCCTACATAAAACTTTATCTCTGATTCTTGCAATAAGTATCAAAACTGAATCAGCACATGATTTTTGTATATCTTTATGTAAAGTATGGCATGTTTCCTGTCCAAATTCCTGTAAAAGCTGTCAGATGATAGAAACTATGTAGACAAAGTTGTTACTATAGTAACACTAATGACAGAATTTGAACATTTTCCAACAAAATGTGAGTCAATTCTTTATCTGATGTCTATAAAACAAAAAACAAAAAAATTATAACCAAACTTTTGTTATGGTTAATATAAATATTCCTGTCCATATCACTACAACTGTGTAGTGTTTTTTGCTCGTTTGCTCCATTCTTGACATTAAAAAATTGCTACATGAGTTATAGTTGTTTAACCCATTCAGCTTGCAGAACTTACATTTTTCACTCCTCTATTAGTTCTTAAATAAAGTGAATGAATAAGATGAATAGCTGTAGTAAGAGGAGATTGTTAAACAAAGTAAGGAATGTCACAACATATCACAAATGCATATTAAACCAGCTACATGTTTCTTTATTCTATAGGACAAGATGGATGCATTGCATTTGTGGTTTTATCACAGTGAACCATAATAGTGGATAGAAATATGTCCAGCTTGGCACAATCCATTTTTGAGGCTCTCATAGGCTTTTCCGCCGGTGCATACGGTGAGGTAAACACATTAGCCTGGCATGGACAGCAGGCATCGGAGGCCAAGCAAGAGAGAGAAAGAGAACCATGGCACCGCTGATGGAGCCTCCACTCCAAATCTGGAAAGTGACACAAGTGATTGATGGCCATTTTGGTAATGGGCCATGTATTAGACCGAAATGGCAAGTTTAAAAGCTTGAGCTCGTTTCTTTGTTAGGCTCGATTTGATACGAGGATTAATCAAGCAGCAGATGTTTTTTGTAGAAGTTAGCTGGAATGAGCACTTCATAGTCCATTAATTACAGAGGTGAATTAGGGAAGGTGCTTAAAGATTATTGGCTCTCAGCGTTAAAAAAGAATCATATTCGTACATATGGTTTTATAATGTTAATATAAAGAATTCATACAGATATGAAGTCGGTAAAGATGTCGGGTTTCAGAGTATCAGAGTGAAGAAGCATACATGATAAAGAAGCAACGTAAAGATAAATAAACATAATAAATGCATTTAAAATATATTATAAAGTTTTTATGAACTCATGAACTAATTTTAATTTAATTTCCTTTGGAGTCAAAATATGACTCCAATTACTTTATAAAATAATAAAATCATATGGCAAAACAATTGAATTATCATTCACTCAAAATAATAAAATAGGTATTATAATTTTTAAAAGATTTAAATTGCCTAATATGTGTTCTCCTTGTTTTTTTTTTTGAGGAAGCAAAACCCTAGTTAGTTGTGAAAAAAATTAATAAACTTATACTTTATGTACCTGCCATACTGAGTATACCTAACTCGTGCAAAATCTTTAAAATAATTGAAAATATCTAGTGTTTTACTTTTACACCCTTAAAAAACATATCTGTTTTACGTCATGTCAGTTTTGAGTCAATCTTTAGAAAAGTTGTCTTGAGCTGTGGGCTAATAACACTTAATTATTAAAATATTAAAGAATCCAGGAAGATTTTCGTTTCTCTCTCTCTGTAAGAATATATATGTTAACAGGGTAACTCAAAATTCTTGGTCATTTCTTTTTACCTAGTGAAATCTGTCACTAAGCCAACATTTTTTTAACCTTTGACTTTGACTTGGTTCTTTCTGAATATTAATGGTTCCCTAAACAGATTAAAAAATGATTCCTAATACTGTGCATGGAGCTTTTCTAGTATAAGTTCAGCTGTCTTAGTACATGGTACAAACCATGCATATTAAATTCTGGAGGATTCTTTAAAAGTGCATTGTGATCACTATTAAGGGTTTGTTGCCTCCTAAAAGGGTTGTTGCAGGGTTCTACTGTAAGTAGTACACTACATAAACCCCATTTTGCATAGTACATTGTGAATGGATATAATAGTGATATAGAGTAACGTGTTATAAATACTGCTTATTTATATTTATTTAAAAGTAATTATAATTAATGCTAAAATCTATAATGCCCTATATTAAAGGTTTATAAAAAAAATCTTTAAAGCCTTATACTTAAATTATAACATGTTGTATAACATTATAACATTACCCATATGGCCTTTATAGACTTTATATACAGTTCATAGTTATAATGAGCCATATGCATATACTGTTATGCATGTTATAAAGCATTCATGAGGTATTATGTGTCTCATGCAACACTGAGCACTTTTATATTTCATAATGCATCACAAGGTGCATTAAAAGTCAGGCACATTTGTAGCATGTGGTGATACATGACATTAAACATATTAGCTTATTTAATAGCAGTGGTTATAATGGATTAACATAATCACATGATATGAGCCTGCTACAAATCACATGGTACATTATGAAAGGGATATAGTGCTGATATAATAGGTTATAAGCACTATTTTGTTAACATATTTTTAATAAAGAAAATTATATGTATAATTCCTTTTATTGAATATTTATAATGAAGTCTATAAGACATTACGAATTAATTTTTCTTTTCTTTTCTTTTCCTTTTTTTTTTCTAAAGTTTAACCAACACACAAGTTAATGCACTTATTATTATTATTATAAAAGAGAATTTATTTTGTAATCTTTGGTAAAAATGTGTTACAAACAGTATATTAAGATAATTTATAAATGCCTTATAAACAAATATATGTAAGCAATATTTGATGTTAATATGAATGTGTTATAACAGGTTACATTATAACAGTATACACATGGTTATACATTATACATCAAGAAGATCTGCTCTGTTGTGTCTTCGGTCCTTATATAACGCAACCAGAGAGCCAAATCTGTGTATTAGAAAGCCATGCTGTGTTAACAAAGCAAGGGGAAACACACACACACACACACACACACACACTCTCCCTGAGGTGAGGAATCTTCATCACGCTGGACAAACTGCTGCATCTCGAGGGGTGACTCACACTGGAAGCCTCTTAAATATCCCAATTTCGAGCATTTAATTTGTTAAATGTAACTGGCAAAAAACTCGGCTACACTTTACTTGCCATGTTTACCCAAACCGTTTCTGAGGGAAAGAATATATTTCTCCTTGAGGGTTGCATGGTTTTACTCTCATGAAAAATACAACTTTGTTACCAAAAAGAATAAATAAATAGACGTGGTTGTGGGCAGCGTGCTCTGTAATGCATCAGAGTGGCTGCTTGTGTTGTCCATTGACGCAGCCCTTTGATTTGAGGCAAATTTTGTGGAAAAAAAAAGGCCCCTTTCACTGGATATGTAATTGCTCTTGATTCGCATTGTTCTGCCTCCTCTTTTAGCCCACCTACAACACAAGGGGAGCAACAAGATCCAGTGCTGCTGGCATCAACAAGTAAACACTGACTCAAACACACACACACACACAGACGGCGGAGTCTGGCAGAGCACCTGGTGTGGCAGAGGTCATTTACACACACCTCCTAAAACCTGAATACAGCAGAATTCCCGAACACGCGTGAACAGACGACTTGTGGAATTCTGGATCTGGATTCAGTGTGTGTGTGTGTGTGTGTGTGTGTGTGTGTGTGTGTGTGTGTTTGTGTAATTACCATTCGACTGACACAGAGACTATAGACATGAAAAGCTGCATTCATGTGGTCG
>JAQQZS010000037.1:29341243-29354872 GCA_030068045.1 Platyallabes tihoni
ATTAATATAAATATAATTGTAAGGAATGAAAGTAGAAAGTATTGGTTGAAAGTGCTGATGCATAAAAAACAGACCTAAGCTCAGTAATACATATAAGTCAATACATATTTTTTTATTATTTACTTTAATGCATGGATTGTTCATTTACATACTTTCAAGACTACTTTTAAAGGAGCTATATTAATGTTAAAAACATATTTTAACATGTCAACTCATATCTTTGTCCAAAATGAGTTAGAGATATAAATTCATGCTTTAATTATTATATTTAATAAATGTTAGTATTATAATGTTCTATCAGTTAGCCAAGTCTCCACTATGAAAACATAACACAAGCATCTGTGGCTAATCAGTATCTGTCCATGAGCTAACTGAGATGACTCAAAGCCTTGGTATAGCAAGCTCGAGCAGCGCGATAACTGGAGCTACAGATAAACGTTTACTCGAATAGTTTAACAAACGCGGTGTGTACAGAACAGGAGGATGGTCATACTTTGATCCGGTACTTTATAACGATCAGGTAATTTATAAAGTCACTTTTAGCACAGCATTTGACCTTTTAGCCTGCATTTGTAGCTGATGTTAGATAAGATTAGCATTAACTATGACAGACATTAGCTGTCAATGAGGAATATGTTTCATTATAAAATGAATATTTTCTTTAAGAGAATTTAGAAGGGGTATCTGTAATGTGATGTGATGTGTGTGTGTGTGTGTGTGTGTGTGTGTGTGTGTATATGTTCGTCAGTGTGTGTATGTTCGTCTGTGTGGGGGGATTCATATTTTTAAAAGGGTAAAACACTTAGCATTTTATAAATAGAAAAAAAACATTCAGGGAATAATAGTGGAGTCATTTCATTACTTTACTGCTTTATATAGTTTAATATTTATTTACTGAGCTTGATGAAGTGTTTAATGATAATTATGTAATATTATATATAAGCATTATTCATATTGTGTTTCATATTTAATTTATAAATATTTTATATCTAATTTCTTTTTTAAATAAACAGTTGTGAACAAAAATAACATGAAAGCACAACTTTTAAGCTGCATTATTTATTTATTTATTTATTTATTTATTTATTTATATACTTATTTATAATAAAATATAATATATATTTTATTTACCAAAAACATGTGAGAGAAGGACAATTAACTGTGTTTAAAAATCACTAAGGCATTCATCATAATATTGCTATTATCATATTTCTGGACAAATATTTAGTGTTAACGCATGATATTTATCATTATTGTTTATTTATTTTTATTGCTTGTAAATGCTCTTTCTTATTCTCTTATATTTTTATTCTTTAACAAATGTAATGGCAGTTTGTGTTTTGGTATTTTTAAAATTTATTTATAAATTAAAATTTAGATTTAAAGGAACAAATATTTAAATGATATAAATAAATAGATAAAATAAAAATAACTGGTAATTTTTTTGTTTGTTTCTTTGTTTGGTAAAGATTTTCTTTCTCTGTGTGTTACAGCTCTTACAGCTCTTGCTTCTTATAAATGTATTTATTTTATACCTTAACACAAATTATATTGTTTGCTTCTTATGTATGCACAATCTCTGTGCATTAAGTGCATTAAAAAAAACATTTGCAGCATGTTGGAATCAGTGTGCATTTATTCCAACATGCTGCAAATGTTTTTTTTTTCTTTTCTTTTGTTTATTTAAGTTTTTAAACTTGCAAAGCACAATGGATAAAAAATTAAGTTTTGCTTGACATTACAGAACAAAACTTTTGCATTATATCTTCAAACACAGTCCTTGAATTAAAATCAGTAATTAAAGAGGCCACAAGATCTCGTTTTTCCGGCGTGTCTGGGTACGCACGCGGTCTCCGTATGCAGGCCTCTTAAATGAAGTGCGTGGAGAACACAAATATTTATATGAGCGTGCAGGTGAAACTTCTCCGTTTTTCAACTTCAGCCCGGTTCGTGTGTTCAAGTAGGTGGAATCTCAGAAAGTCATCCTGACCTGGAATTTGTTTGGCCTGCAAGGTAGCTGAAGCTGAAAAGCTAAATAACACCATAAAACAATTTAAAGCTGCTCAGCGACACCGCTATAAATTTCAGTACATTGCAATGGTGATTTGTATATTTTTTGGAAGAACATTATGGGATTACGGAACATAGTTGGATTTAATATTCTGTCTCTGATCTCTTATACATTCCTAGATTTATTTATCAACTGAATATTACTTTAAGAAAATGGTTTTAACTGCAACAGTTTTACATAAATGCTGAATTGATTCTGTAATATACAAGAAGTGTTTTGAATGAATTCACTAAATTATGTCAATATATATTTCATCATCATTTGATCATCACTGTTTCCACAGCTACTGCTGCTCCTCATTTCAAACACTGGATTCTAGGAATAATTATATAAAATGGAGTACCAGAAGGATACAAAGAATGCAATGGAAAAGAGATTTCTTTGAGCGTTGTGTTGTTATCCCTGTTCAGGCACGACGATGCCGGAGTTTGGCTCACTGGTGGGCCGCTTTTCTGCGTGAGAAACTCTCTGCTCGTCTGTTCTGGGAAAGTAACGCTTCGCCCTCAAATTCCCTGTCATTACACTGTACGCTTTCAATTCTCCTCTATCTTTACTCTGGAGCACTCCACTGCAGATCCTCCTAACGTCGTGTTTATACGTCGGGGGTAATAATAAAACACGTGTGTTACTGTAGGAAACACCTGCTGATGGTTCGCTGGTCTGATTGTCCCTCAGCGTCCGAGCTGTACTCGTGCACAGCTGGGAGTTAATCACACCTCGGCTAATGAGACCCGCTCCGGAGCAGTCGGATGAAAGAAAGCAAACAAAACATATTTGTTAGAGATTTGACCGAGCGAGATTTAAAATGTCGCTGTAAAACAAGGAAAGGGAAAGTTCGGAGAATTCGGAGAGCACCATAGGTCGTTTGGGTGCGGGTCAGGAGGCGAGTTGGCAGTGGTGGCGGCGGACATTTTTCTCTGTCAGAGCTCACAGGAGTCGCTACAAAGGAGCCAGCTGTCAGGCCTCATGGAACCTGGCCTCTAATTAAAACAGTGGAAAATTAGATAACTCCGCAAATTCATCACAGGCGCCCCGAGCCGTCAGGGCTCGGCTGCTCTGGGGGGCTGCCACCCATCTTTTGTTTACACTATCGAGACTTGGCCCCTCTGCGCTTGTGTGTTTTTTAGAGCTGATTTTTTTTCCTAATGGGCCACAAGGGCTTGTCCTGGATGTCCCGTCCTCTCCAAACCCCCTCCTGCAAGAAGATGATGGAGACCCTCATTCCTCCCTTCCATCCGGGAATGATGAATTCGCCCACGCCTTCCTCGTTAGCCCCTCATTTATTAGCTGCTAATGGAAGTTCTGAGCGCTCTGATCTGAAGTCATGTCCTGGAATACAAACGTCTTCGACATTCCTTTAGCCGGTCTCATCCGGTCCAAACCTCCTTGCCGTTTCAGTTCACGTCTCACAACGCGTTTGAGCTCAACATGCCATTCGTTGCTGTCTAACAAGGTCAGGTGTGATGAAGAATGATATCCGAGCACGCTGTGGTCAACCTCACGTCAACCCAATCCTGACAGTTTACTCCGACCAGAACTGCCGGGCCTGTTTTAACAGCTGACGTTTACAGTACAGGCTGCGTGAAAACCAAGGTGCACTTAAAAAAAAAAAAAAAACAGGTCCTGGAACGATAATTGTTTTAATGGGGTTACACCTAATCTGTCATGCTATAAAACACAAATAAATGGTGCACCGGAGAAATGTGAGAGTCCCGGCCAGAAACACTGGAACGTGAAACCAGAAGACAGAACTTCAGGCTCACCATTTGAACACACAAATCATGTGCGAAATATTTAACAAGTCCGGAATGAAACACTTCGCAGTGCGCTGTTACAGGAAAATAATCAACAGTGCGGTGCGGTGGTGTAATGTGGGCCGATGTTGAAGTTACTGTCAACACCATGAAGTTTATTATTTTCTCATAAAACACATTCCCAGAAGTGTGTTGTTTCTTTTATTTATTAACGAACAACTCCACACTTTTTAGACGTTTAAAGTTGTATTTAATGCCGAGCACTCACAATCATAATGTGCTATAAAGTATAAACCAGATGCAGAAAAACGAGGGGTTGTTTAGTAGTCGATCTGCTCCAGTCCAACTTTCTGAACTTCTACTGAATTCTGGATTCTGATTGGTTAAATGGTGTTGATTCATTTTCTGTAACAGCAGCTATGGTAGTAATTCCGGCCATGAAGGAGATCACAGGTTTATTTTATCTAATATGTTAACATTCCAATAGCAACAATCCATTTTACTGGGACTGGAACTCTCCATTCCATTTATGGAGTTTATTTATATCACTAAACCGACAACATTTAGCATTTTAGCATTTTAAAAGAAGGAGTCTCCAGTGTTAGCTAATTTTCCATCAGAGAAAAGACTTAAGGAAATATGTTTGTCTCTAATTATAATACCTTTTATTCTCTAAGTAATTCTTTAAATGCCGGTAAGACTGTTTATAGCTGCTATAACATCCACAGCATTAACCATAAATATGAATAGACAAAAACCCTAATGTTACTTTTCTATAAATGTAACCAATTAATACATTTATAAATAACTAAAAAATTTGCTGCGTTAGAAAAGAAATAAAACATTATATCGTGTGTAGTGATTTAAATATCAACTTTTGCAACTGTTGATCATTTTCCTGTAACAGCACACCGCTAAGGGTTTTATCCCAGACTCATGATGCGTTATAAAAAAAAAAAAAAACACTTATCTGTATTTTAAGACATTCTCCCTCGAAACGTAACGATTAAATATCAGATAGAATGCATGCAGAATAATATCCGAGAGCACAGAGGATGATGTACGATGACGCGCTGTACACCCACACTCGATGGGATTTAATAAACATGTAGTAAGAATTTTCAGTTGATATATGAAAGCATCATGTATATCTTTGGGCCTTTAGGAGCTGCTGTCCCTCTCCGTCCCCTCCATGGGGGGTCTGACCCGGTGGTCTGCTTCCCTTCCACAGAGAGGCAGCTCCATGTAAACACAGCCCCGAGCGCCACTCTTCATCCACCTCCCTCCCTCCATCCATCCCCTCTCACACGCCCACACACACTCACTCACTCATGCACAAACACACACACACACACACACACGCACACACCCTTCAGCTTGAGTCCAGTGACCTGACTGGATTAGGACCCGAGTGGACAGCTCCTCTCCACAGACATGTCCGACGTCCTTCATGTCTGTACTGGTGTGGTTTACCGCAGCGTTCATGTTCCTGCCAACTCTTTTGATATTTCTGCATTTTTTTCCCCCTCGTTTGTCTCTGGATCATTTTCGTATTACAAATTCATCCAGTCAGCTGCAGAACTATTGGCACCTTTCAGTAGCATGGGCAACGTGACGCACAGTGATTCACATTTTCCATTCACAGAGTTCGAGGACCAAGTTCGCTTTCCACCAACAAAAAGTTTACTTTGTGTTTTCTGTTCAAAATCAACAACAACAACAACAAAATCTGCTTTTGAAAATAGGTTTACTATGCCTCACAAGTTACTGATGTTTGAAAAGTTTTCTATGTTTCATAGCTATCTATATTATTTATCTCTTTAACCTGATGCATTAGTAGAATTATCTGTCCTACACATTATTACGAAACTTCACAACTTCTAAAAGAACATTCATATCATCTTATAAAGCATGCACAATTCATAAGACTTTATACACAGTGAAGAGATACACATACGCATTGTTATACATTGCTATTAGCTTAATATGTCACATATGCAGTATAATGACCATAAAGGCTTGTACATAATTTATAACAAGTTATAAAAAGCATTATGGTTTATCATATTGTTTATTAACACAGAAGAAACAAAAGACATTATAAGCACCACTGCATGAACTAAATATTGCATAAATATTGAAGACATTTTTCATTTCTGTTCTACCTCAAAAATTGCAATAAAAGTTTAATAATTTTAATGGTTGAATAAGTAAATTATAAATAAAATATGCATTTAGTTAAAGCAATATGATATGACAAATCTCCTTAAAATAAATGTATTAAAAATGAGAATAAAAAGACAGAAAAATTTATGTTGTTAGTCATGTGACTAGGGCTCATTATGAAATTTGAGTTAGAAATATGGCTGAGACAAAGCTGAAAAGAAAGAGACGTAAGCGAGTAAAGCAGCACTGAATGCTTTTTAATCAATTAATTCTCACAGAATAGCAGTCTAAATAATGGAGATGATCATGTGATATTTATGCACTTCACATAAACTTGCATAACTTTAGCTTTGGCAATGCATCTGGTTTCAGGCAAAGTCTGGAGTGTTCAAATCAAACCGGGACTTGTGATGAAATCTCTGCTGAATGCCCTGATAAGATCGGATTGACATTTCCAGATGACGTCAAGCACAGTACGATGATTACTTTAAACATTTGAATGTTACAAACAGATTCAAGAAGCCTGTGAATGACGATCCCACTGCAATCGTTCCCGTGAACAGAGAGCGTGAAGCACCTGATCCCTAAAAATTGACAGATAATTTGTCGCCAACTCGTGGAAGAGATGCATATGCGTATGGGAACTGTACACACAATCATTCACTAACACCACTTGCACTTTACCGGAACTCGGCTGGGAGTTATTGCCACATACCCCCGTACTGTCCTGACGTCCCTCCAAGCCATTTCCATGTCTGATAAAGAAGTTCCTGAGAGGCCAGCGTTTCAGACGTGAATCAGATCATGGCTCTGTCCTACTGAGAAAACCTTCTACCTTGATGGTGTCCAAGCATAGCGAAACACTGGGATGAGTGCATTAATGTAGCAGGGGATTATATAGAGAAATAAAGGGAGTTTTTACTATAACTTTACCACATATAACCATGCATATATTACTGAGTATAAAACTTTGAGAATGCATTATTACATTATTTTCATGGTGCATTTTCACTATGAGTATAAAAGGTGTTACTATTTTATTCTAAATGATAAATACTATGAGGATACCATGCTCTAAAACCTTTATTTTTAAATTAATTTATTTATTTTTGTTAGAAAATTTAGTGCTATTAGGGAATTCTAAATGGGATAGAATAAAGTCATATTTAGATGATATGATGATCAATAAAATACCATGTACTCAAATTAAATTATTTCAATTCTAATTAGGTAGCTACAAGGGTATTCATCTTCAGAATATGAAATTATTATTTATTTATTTAGTCCAAATCTATTCATAATCTGACAGGATTTTAACAGATTGTGCAATAATATTTCAAAACATATCCACATTTTGTTTTTCCAATCTCAAAGTTTAGTATTAGTATATGACGCCCCAACTAGTGATAAAATCACTGTAATTACGGCTTCTTCAATACAAAGCTATTGATTATTGAGTTACGGCTTTCGATATGCTGTTACACTGATCATGAGTATGATTAAGGAGCAACAGATTTTAAAATAATTTAAAACATCACGTATCTGGTGCTGCTTCATCATATGATCAGTGTAACAAAAATGGAGTAACAAAAGCTGTAACTCAGTAATCAATAGCATTTTACTAAAGCCAAAAGAAGGCATAATTACAGTGATTTTATCACCAGTAGAGGCTTTCTTAAACCTGACATGAAAGCAGTATTCTGAACTATATGATAAAATCTACTGATTAAATAAAATAATATTTATTATATACAATAATATAATATACAATAAACATTATTTCACCATGCACTGTTATGTGTTAATAGAAGGCATTGGTTGCTAAGCAACAAAATGGATTAGAGATTCTATAGACAGAACACAGGGTCGCAAAACGGTGCAGTTAATTAGAAATAATGTAAGCATAGTCAGTAATTTATGTGAAGTTTGACTGAAGTATATTGAACATGACCTATGGGGAAAAAAGCCTCATTCATCAGCACATTGGTGTCTTTAAACTTAGTGGCCTGTATCTGTTTTTGGCTAATTTCCTACTATTTAAATATTAATATAAATAGTTAATATGGCTGCATCATGCCAAAAAAAACAAAACAAAACAAAACAGTGGAGAGACAAGAAAATCCTGTCACATATGACTTAGCGACGGTCATGGTGACCGTGTGGTTAAAGAGGGACTTCAGAAAATAATAAACACATGAGACCGGAAATTTATGTTGCCTTTATGCAACCTCTTCTAGTGCTATCATTTGCTTTTAGTCAGGTTTACCACATGATAATAATCACAATGTGGATTTTTAAATCAAATCATGCAGCTCTGATTGGTGCATTAATACAGAATTTAGTTACTGTGAAGCACTCAGAGGTGTGTAGACTGTATATCAAGGATTTTAATGACAGCTTCAAACATGACCCTGTCAATCAGATGTGTTTTATCTCTTCCACCGTTAAATTTATTTATTTATTTTGGAAAATGCATAAAAAAAGGTTTTCGGTTTAAAACCTGAGCAAATTTGTAATAAATTAGCAAAAAATTTTGCTATCATAATTTTATTGCCATTATATCTCCAATTATTTTAACAAGATCAAAGAAATGATTGAAGATCAAAGAAATACTCAATTGTTTTGAGAAAAAATATTAATTATTAAGTAAACGCTATTTCATGATGCATTTTTCAGCGTTATGCTGTCTTGCTTTAAATGAATAATAATACATTTTTAATAATAATTTAAAACGCAAATTATTCATACTTATTTATAAGCATTGATACTAAAATTGGTATAAGCATATTCTAGAACCATACGACCTGTAAAAATTGTTGCTTACATTGTTTTTTTTTAGTAAAAGCTTAAAAAAAAATAAAATCTGTAGTGTCCGTAACCAGGTCAAATTCATGTTGCAATGTATTAACTATATTGCATTTTAGAATAATACACTTTTTCAGGTTTACTGTAGGTCTTTTCATGTGAAAGCTAAATTGGCCAAGTTTCATCTGAATGACAGTTACAGTAAGATTATTGAAAGATTTGAATTTGAAAAAGTTACAGACACTACACAAAAGGAATATTATATAGCAAAATGTGTTTCTTTTTACCTGCTATATCTCATATATCTCATATTTTGTAAACTTTTCAGGCTTCAGGCTCAATTATCTTTATATTCATATTGAATTTTGCTGTGAGAACACATAAAACATGGTGGGTAAACAGGACATATTGTAAAAAATAATAAAATATTAGAAATCCTCACATTCGCATGAGACTCGGTTAGTTCTCTTGATCCTAATGAACCTAATGTGTGCTACAGGTGCTAAGAATAGCACTCAGAGAAGCACATCTGTCTTCGACTACAAAGACTACACAAGGGTCCTCTTCACCCTCCCTTCACCCTTCCTCGTCTTCCCTTCTTTCTCATGCTCTCCCTCTCGCTCTCGTTCCTCCTCTCAGGCTCCGCCCTCGAAACCGAGTCGCTCTTTCTGTTCTGTCAGCTCTGATCAGAGCCAGTGGACGTCAGCGAGGCTCTCTGCAGCTCACACAAAACAGCTCTTTGGAACGAAAAAAGAAATGGAGAAAAAGAAGTGGTGGGAAATAAACAATATGGTGAGATCAAGAGTGTTTCACACTAGGGATAAATATTAGTAAGAATGTGGCTGTAACACGTGGAACACATATGGGGAGGAAAGGGTCGCTCAGCCACTACAATCAGCACGCGCTGTGACTGCTCTCTCTCTCTCTCTCTCTCTCTCTCTCTCTCTCTCTCTCACACACACACACACACACACACACATAGTGTGTACATATAAATTTGAGGAAGACCAGAGAAATCTAGGTTGCCATGGGAGCTTTCATCTCCTGCAGAGTTTTATTCCACCATCATGTTTCTCTGTTTAAGATGAAATTCAATAAATCGATGCCATAATTTGCATTTTATCTTTAAACCGAACCTCAAAATTTCACAATTAGAAATGATAAAAATTTAACAGAGTCTGAGCTGCTTTCTTATATACTCTGAAAGATGTTAAATATTATTTAAGACTTAAATAATATCTTTCTCGTCAATTTAAATGAATCAAATGTGAAATATATCAGTCTCAAAAATGCCACCAGTGGCACGGTGGCGTAGTGGTTAGCATTGTGGCCTTTCACCTCCAGGGCTGGTGTGTGTGTGTGTGTGTGTGTGTGTGTGTGTGTGTGTGGATTTTGCATGTTCTCCCCGTGCTTGGTGGGTTTCCTCCAGGTACTCCGGTTTCCTTCTACAGTCCAAAGTCATGCAGATTAGGCTAACTGCCATTCCCAAATTGTCCGTAGTGTGTCAATGAGTGCATGTGTGTGTGTGTGTGTGTGTGTGTGTGTGTGTGCGCATGTGTGCCCTGTGATAGATTGGCACTCTGTCTAGGGAGTACCCCTAGTACTCCTAAGATAGGCTCCAGGCCTCTCGTGACCCTGTACAGGAAGTTTAAAAAAGAAAACACACACACACACACTCTCTCAGTAAAATGTTTTATCTGACTGTCTTGGCCCCTCCGTAAAAATGCAAAAACAAATACAAATATAGTTGCAAGCAGCAATGAGCGGGCCCAAGCACCTGTGCCATCGCCACCCCGGCGCACCGCACAACCTGTGTGCCTTTTGAGTACCTCTAAAAAGCCCCAGACACTGATGTCACAAATTTAAGGCTTTGTCACAACTGGACGTGTCTGTCTGGTGCGCATGGGCGGCAATGGCGCGGATGCTTTGGCCGATCATCATTGCTTGCAAGGGCTGCAGGGGGCCTGGATCCTATTCCAGGAGACTTAAGCCATGAGGCGGGGTACACCCTGGATGGGGTGCCACACTATCACACACTACAAGCAATTTAGAAACACCAGTTAGCTTTCTCTGCATGTCTTTGGCATGTGCGAGGAAACCAGAGTACCCGGAGGAAACCTACCAAGAACATGCGCTGAGACACAGGTCACAGTTCTAACCACTAAGCCACCGTGCTGCCCTTCAGGACATACTGTTTAAATAAAATAATGAACTTCAGGGTGGGGGTAGTAACACTGCTTCATCATGTATGTCTAATGCAGAGAGAGAGAGAGAGAGAGAGAGAGAGATTGTCTTTCTTGTTTGACATTGTGCAAGTGTGGTAGTTTATGTGTGGAAGCTACAGCACTGGATATACGTACATAGTCACACACATAAACGATCATGTGTGTGTGTGTATGTGTGTGTGTGTGGTACACTGAGCAGTGTAATCCTGTTTGCATTAAGCAGAGATCCCAGCTGCCATGCTCAAGTGCTAAACTCTGCTTCTGCCTTATAAGGTGCGCTGTCTGCTCAGAGACCTGACACAGAGACACGGTGTACACACCCAGCCTGGGCGGTCTGTCCTTCACGCACTCTGTCCCTCACACACACACACCATCCCAGTGTCTCTTTCTCGCTCTATCTCTCTCGTTCTTTTTTTTTTGTTCTCTCCATGTCTTGGCTTTACTTAAAGCCGACACTATAAATCGGATGGCACAAGCTTCACGGTTCTTCTTCTGCATTGGAAAGTCAGTCGCCAGATTTCTGAAAAGGATGGAAAGGATGGACAGATGATATAAGTGAAGGGAGAAAGGGAATGAAGAAAAGTGAGGGTGCCCACTGACAACCCAATCAGGGAGAAAGAGATATTAAGGACAGTTATAGATAAGCAGATTAAACAAATATAAAATAAATAAAAAAGAAATAATAATAAGAAGAGATCGAGCTGGGGTCCTGATGTGTGAAACTGCACTGTGGGTGTGATTTATAAGCCAAGCTGCTGATTGGTCAGTCTGCTGTGACATCATCAGGTGGCAACTTATTAGCTAACTTTAAAAAAAAAAAAAAAAGTTTTTTAAATATACAATTTTTACACACTCAGCATCATGCTGTTATAGAAAAATAATTAACAATACACACATTTGATGAAGTTGCTGTTTAATTCCTGAAGTAGATTATTTTCCACTTGTTGCAATTTTAAATTTTGCATTTTATTTCTCTTACACCACAGCAATTTGGTAAATATAATCCTTCATTTATTAATGAACAAAACAATCTTTTCATTTTTTTTCTTTTCATTTCAAGTGTGTCAACTCCTGTTCTGATTTTGCTTCATGTTATAACAGCTGAAGTATAAATAGTTGTTCTTTCACAATGCCTCAGTTTTTTTTTTCTTCAATCAAAGATCATAAGATAAAAAACAAACTAAAAATAAAACAAAACACATAAAAATCTAAATGCAGCTGGTCATTTTACTGAAAAAATAGAAAACTCTGTTATTAAGTGCTCAGACTGGAGACTCCTTCCATAAATTCCTTCAATTACATAAACATCTCCTTATGGAAAATATCACCATATCAATGATTGGATTTCTATGGTAGCCCTTAAAGAGCAGCACGTTTTAACCATTATTTGTTGTTTTTCCAAAGAAATAGCACAGATACACATAAACAAGTGTTTTTTGTGGTTGTTTTCGGTTGTTTCTATTACCAATAAAATGATCACCATCGACCTATGCTGTGTTGATCTGTACCACTTGAGTTTTAAGGATTTTAAGAAATAAGATTTTTAGTTATTTTTAAAATATGCATTATTTAGTTTTTAGCTGTTTATTGCTTTTGGAGATTATGTTGAATATTCACTATACAAGCCATTCCTATATAAGCTATAACATACCTTATTTTTACACTTTCATATTTGAACGAGTAAATATTTGCCTCAGCACTCCCACTATCATCAGAGCTGCTGTTAAAGAAAATAAATCAACACCTTCTAAACAATCACAGTGTCAAAAGCGTGACAAGCTAACACTGTTCAAATATCTGGGTTCTCTCTTTCGTTGTGTTTTTTTTTCCCACCAACTCGACCACACTCACACACACTCACACACACACTCTCACACACACTCTCACACACACTCCCAACATCAGAACATTAATTGAAATAATTATCCTGATACTAAAATGTTGCAGTAAAAAACACCCCTTTATTTTTTTTTACATTTGAAAGTTCTAATCGTACAGTGTAGTTTCTTGGCTTTTCAGTTCTAACCCTAACCCTAGGCTTTTCTTTGTGCAATTACAGATGGTTGCTTATAATATAATTTGTTTATTGTGTGCTACTGTCCTGCTGTGCAAGTTTGCAGGTTGGATGAGTGCAAAATCACAAATGTGATTTATTTGTGTGTGTGTGTGTGTGTAGTGTAGGCTGATTTGAGCTGTTTACTTTTCAGGCACTTTTCTGCTTACTTTGGGTTCAGATAAGGATTTGCTCCTAATGCAGCTCTAATGCTCAGGCCTGGCTGGCAGCACAGGTGATTGGAGCTGATTTACAGGAGTGTTAAGCACTTCAAGAACATTATTGCTCACACCAATGTAATGTGCGTGGGGTTGTCACCAGCTTTCAGCTGCACACTTTCAGATGTTCGTACCTGTGCCGCAATCAAGCCGGATGTAGCTCTCGACAAAACATTTGAAAGTATTGCTTATTTACCGCAATGCTGGAAAACAGAAGAAATAACATGCACACTTAGAAGAAAATGGTTGCTTTCTAATAATAACTAGTGTACTTAAAAGGCTTTTTGATTAGACAACCCTAGTTTCCCCGGGAGGGGGGGGGGGGGGGGGCTGAGCC
>JAQQZS010000037.1:29363971-29385537 GCA_030068045.1 Platyallabes tihoni
TTTCGGTTGTTGGTGTGCCTTGTGATTTTTTTTCAATTAAAAATGTACCTTGGCTCAAAAAAGGTTGAAAAACACTGGGTTAGGCGATTGATTAATTAGCAAGATTCTTCTTTTCATAAAAAAAATAAATGTGGTTATGTTTGTCACTAAAAATGGAGGCAACATTAGCAATATCACCTAAATTGGATAAGTTAGCTAGTTTTTAGTAACGATAAACCTTATTAACTCATTGATGGAAAAATATCTCTAAGTTTGACATGCTTTTTAATGCTTAGCTTAGCTTTGTTACTGGTGCTTTCTTACACAAGCAGTTAGCTTCCCAAAGCAACATACTAGCTTTATTAGCTTAATGTGATTTGTTAGCTGAAAGATTTCATTTTCTCTATTTTTGGAGTAAGCTAATTTATGTTACAAACAGCATTCTAGGTCAAATAGTTAACGGCTTCATAACAAGCTTTTTAGCTTCATTAAATAAAAACATGATTAGAGTATTAGTTAGTAAATCTAGCTTGCTAGCTTTGTTAATTAATGCTAGCTCCCTTACATTTGCCACAACACCTTTTTTATTTTTTATTTAATTTTTTTTATTTACAATTTACAATTATTTACATCTGCCACTTGAATTGTGAGCAATATTATGAATTTTGCTGAAAATAATTTTTCTTCCAAGAGAATGTATTTAGTGACAATGGGTGCTTCGCGATGGATTCTGCCATGTTTGTAATTTTTGTCATTGAAAACGAGGTAAATTTGCATGAGTGTGTGCGTGTGTGTGTGTGTGTGTGTGTGTGTGTGTGTGTGTACTGATCAATGTTAAAACCAGCTAGGATTTGGGTGTCCCTTGTGCTATCCCATGGATGCTCAATCGAATTGGGATCTGGGGGGTTTGAAGGTTGTGTTGGCGTGTTGGCTTGCCCACAGTCTAACATTTTATATACAGTATATGATAGTGTGAACTGAACTAACTGCTGCTAGGCATTCCCGTGATATATTAAATGACTAGATGGGTAGATTTTCTTCTCAGTACATCATAATGATAGAGTGGAATTTAATATATCAAGTCATTACATGCATTTATCACATATCCTAATTACATTATGTAATAAAACATGATGGTAATACAAAATTCTCTCGAAATTGCTTCCTGCCACGTGTTTTTACAAACCATGTCGGGTCCCGTCGAAAAACAAGAACACTGTTGAACGAATTCCATTAAAGCGCAAATTACCTTTAATAATAAAACGGCAGGCAATTACGTTAGCTATTACGGAGGTGTAGAGGTGAGGCTGTGCGTGCACAAGGGGCAGAGGCTAACATATGGCTCAGCTCAGCACGAGACCTCCTTAATAAAGCTAACATTGTCATGACTGATGTATGGCAGCGCTGTAGTGGGCACTGAAGGATTCATTTGTCTTCTCAATTAAGAAAGAGCTTTTTAAAAACAAGAAGAAGATGAAGAAGTAGTGAGAACAAGGGGAGTCAAATAGGTGGAGGGCTTGTGTACTCTTCACTCTGCAATGTGTTAGGGATCGGGGTTTGGATGAGCGCCAGGAAGAGCCTGGGAGTCGAATTTGGACCACTCCCTCAGTATTAACTCGCCTACCCCCCCACCACCCCTTTTCCCGTCCCTTTTATTCCTCATTTGCAGAGTAGCCAGGAATCCCTTCCCCTGAGGAGGAGGCCTGCTTTCATGTGGGGAGCCAAGCACCGGCAATCAGGCTACACCGACTAACTCCCTGTGCTGCTCACAAACATGTGCACACACACACACACAGACACACACACACACACACACACATGCACACGCAAGCGCATGTTTTAAATACTTCATTTGGTTTCAGAAAGAAGACAAATGAATCAAAGAGAACCAGATATTCGAACGACCACACACATGATGATTGTAGAAAATACCGCCAACGCTAATGAGGGCACTTAGAACATGCTTGTTTGTTTTCAACATGGTGAAGCTGCCTTGCATGCTTTTATTCTCCACACACACACACACACACACACACACAAACACACACACACACTGCTCCTCCTTATCAGATGAAGCATCATGCGTCATCATGCCTCGCATTCTTCTCAAGGCTTAGTACTTCTCAGGACCGCAGCACTGGAAATAAACAGATATCGAGGGCTGGGAACACACTTTAATTTTATAAAAGAGCCATATCGAGGGAAATTTGGAGCCCACAGATGGAGTAATGGTTCCCCTTTGGCATCCATTCCTGGTTTCTTTACTATCTACGAAAAGGGTCTTTGAACACAAGAGACTAAATGTTATCAGACTAAATCGTGGTTATTAAAATGAATGACTCTTTTTATGTCTTAAATGATATTCGCTCTTTAATTTTATTTTATATCATATATCAATTTCTTTAAGTAAATTTAGAGCAATGAGGGAATGAGAAATACAAAGGAACACCACTACAAAAGGTCTCATACAGTCACACACTCATGGTGGAGACAGGGAGCCTATCCCAGGGGACTCAGGGCACTAGGCGGGGTACACCCTGGACAGGGTGCCAATACATTGCAGGGCACACACACACATATACACACTCAATTAGACAGTACAGGCAATTTGTAAACACCAATTAGCCTACTGTGCATGTCTTTGGACTGTGGGAGGAAACCGGAGTACCCGGAGGAAATACATCATGCACAGGGAGAACATGCAAACTCCGCGCACACAGACCCGAGGCGGGAATCGAACCCAGACCTTGAAGGTGTGCCTGAAGTCGATTATGATCTGATAATATCAGTTCCTGAGGTGTTCAGTAATATTTAATTTATATTTTATTTATTGTTATTTTTTTAAACAATCTTGTCATATATTTATTATTAATCAACATATAATCAATACAATGTTTAGGTAATGTCAATAACTACTTTATAAGCACACAAACTATATATCAGTGTACTGTATATATTTATTATATACAAATGTATGATTCTTTTAATTATAAGGGTATTTTTTTAAATTCTCCATTCTGATTGGTCAGAAGTTCTTTACTGTTTATGCTCATTCTTCATTTTTACACTGACAGCTTGTTCAACAACTGTGACTTAAAATGTACAAATAAATGAATTAAAAGCTTTAATTAACCGAAGAAAAAGGTCACATTGTTGAAGTTTTCTGCAAGAAGTGACAAGTCATTTATTTAATGTTTCCCAATGGAGTCTGCAGTGTGAATTAAAATTTTCTCCTTTTCATGAAGGAGAATAACTGTTTAAACCTTATGAGAACAGGAAGTCAATGTAGTTATGTTCTAAATTTAAATAATTCGCTACATGAACACCTTTTTTAGCTGCAGCATTGAATGTAACCAGAACAGGATACGAACGATATCATAAGTAAATAAATGATTTGTATTTATCAATAATTATTAATAGATAATAGATTGTACTGAATTTGATGGCAAAGTAATGGGAAATAAAACACTTCAGGACATGGTGTTATAGGAAAAACACCATAAAACCTCACATTAAGCTGTAGTTATTTTAATTATTATTTTTTTGCAATAATAGCATGTTTCGTAGTATCCTATATAGTATTTGTCTGCGTAATGCCTAATACATGTATTTTTTTTTTTTACAAAGAAATGATGCTTACTTCATTATTTCCAGAGCTTTATTATAAGCTTATGAAGTTTCTTATGAAGAAAGAAATGTTATTTTGTATTTCTCTGGTTAATTGATTTTTGCTTAATGGTCTGTTCAAGCAGAATTTTTTTTGTAGACTCCACTTTTTTTCCGATTGTAACAATCACACGAGCGCCACTGCTGTCACTTCATCCAGACATAAGCAAACAATATGTAGTTAATGTTGAGTTCCTTATAACAACTACTCAAAGGCACTAAATAGTCACAATGAGGCACTTGTACAGACTAAACAAGACATTGTTCACAAACATTCATCAAACCAAAAACAGAGAACAAAAACAACATTGATAATTGACGAAATGTCATCAGAGTCCATTAACCAAATCCTGAGCTCTTTATCTTACAAACAGACTGTATATTTATTTTAGAGATGAGAGATATTATTATTATTATTATTATTATTATTATATTTCACTTAATTGGTTTGTTTAGTTCAGATCGTGACTTAACAGAAATGCAGAAATGTTCATCTTATCAATGTAATCCAGTGACATTTTTTCTTCTTTTTTTCAAACAAGAGAACGCTTATAAAAATTTAGTCATGAGTCACGGCTGAATGTGTCATGCCAAAAAAAAAAAATCACAAACCTCCCTACAAGTATGAGCCCTGCTTTCTGTTCTACTGTAAAAAAACAAAAAAAGTTTTAGAAATCATAAAACTTTAACAGCTTTCCTCACTGGCCTTATCCTGCATAGCACATAAACATTAGACTACCGCTAATTTCTACTAGACCTCTACTCAACCGCTAATTTCTTAAATAATTCAATGTTTTTATTTATTTATTTATTTATTTATTTATTTATTGAAATCACAGAAAGCAAGCTGCAGTCTATGAAAATACCAAGAGCTACATACTGTAAGAAATAAATCACGTAACTCTGGGAAAATAATCAATAATCAATAATCAATAATGCAATGAGGCTCGAGGAAAAGCTTGGTGTTTTATTTCTCTAATATGACGTACGCATTAAAGAATGAACTTCTTTGCCACCACTTACTTTGAGGGGGAAGATGAAAGCTAGTTCTTGTTATCGCTTACTGTACATTAAAACAGTTGTAAGTTTAGTATAAATCAGCTGTAAAAACTTACACTTTATAGACATTTTGTTGCATCGCTTTTATGTACAGTAGCTTGTTTGAGTTTATTTTTGCCTGAGATCTTGTATCGAAGTCATCAGATGACTTTGATGAGTCTTTCTGTTGTCCAATTAACATGTACGATGCTTTCAGCCACTCTTTCACATTTTGAGTCCTGGAATATGCTTATTTCATCAAAGAAGAAAAACTCCATAGATCATTCAGTACATTCAGGTCGTCAGCTGACTTCATTTTATTGCCACATAATGTTGCTGAGTCTAGACCTGAGCAAATGAAGCAACCCCAGATCATAACACTCCAGAGTCCATGTCTCCAGAGACTCGTACAATGGACACTACGGGTGCATCGCTTCATGAGCCACCCTTCTTACCCTGATGCCCCCATCGCTCTGGAATAGAGTCAATCTGGATTTATCAGATAAAATGACCGTTTCCCATTGTTCCAGAGTCTTTATGCTCCCTAGCAAATTGAACCATTCCTAAATCTGTAACACTTTCGTATGGTGGTGCCACTACAGCTCTATTTGTCACCATTTAGTAAGCTGATTCAACAACCATAATGTGTATTAAAAGTTGCACACTTTGTTTTTAGGAGTTAAATTATGCACATCGCTTTCACCATATCTGGTAATAGAAAAGGAGAAAACAGTACAGTGTCTGATCTCGTAATTAGAAGATGTCAAGAAAGGTCTACTTTGTTTAAATAGTCTAAAAAGCTATAGTTAAAGCATGGACGAGAAATGCCAGCAGCCTCAGATTGACATCGCCAGGCTGCAGAACTCATTCGCTCGAGTAAATGGCACTGGGCGGAGTCGAACGTCTTGCCTTCCCCCTGTGGTCGGATGCTCGCGTGAAGCAATTCAGTTCAGACCCGTTGAAGTGAGCCTAGATCAGCATTGAACACAAACACAGCGCCATCTTTGGAAGCCTTGACACTCTGAATGGAGCCATTCACAATGTATCACCTTTAAGTGCTTCATCTGAAAGCATTAAACTTTTGCCGTCATTTCTTCTTAAATAGCTTACTTTTTTCTAGATCAATTTCTGTCTTCCCATAACTAGCAGCCGTTAATGTAACCTGGCAGCATCCAAAGCCAAGCCGTACTGTAATTTACAGTTTAATTTCACTGCCCAGAGCCGATCACATCCTGCCAAGAGACGTGCGGAGACGTTCTCTGTAAAATATCACATTTGTTCTCCATCCTCCGTGCGCTGAAAGTAGAAATTGTCCAGTGAATGTGCTACGCTGACAAGCTTCCAGTCTTCTAACCTTCTTCAGAAACTGGAGACCCTGGTCATGAATTCACGTAACAACCGAAGCAAGCGGTTATAAGAGGAAGTGGTTTGCTGCTTCTTGTACGAAAGTGTATCCCATTATGCATTACTGAAATGTGGCCACGAGGCATGAGCTAAAGAAAACCAAGCAGGTTAATAATGTGGCGAGTTTTAATGCAATCAGCAAGGTTAGACCTCGGCCATGAGACTCATACTGCTGTTTATTTCCCTGCTAGATAGCCAAGATTTTTCTGAACCGTTCACCATTGATGGTGTCTCTGGTGTTGTCTTGTTTATGGAGTGTGTTTTAAAAGTGGGCACGTGTGATCTGAAGTGCTATTGAGGAGATAAGCGGCCAAGAAAAACCTGGCCATGTGGAAATTATGGAAAAGTATGGATTCAGAAAGAGTGCAAGGCATGTTCTTTCGGGCACATGTCAGTACTAAACTTGACCAAGATCTGTCTACTGTAGTTTTATAGAACTAGCCTTTGGATTGACATTGCAGATGGCCAACAACAGACTTTTCGACCTTATCGGCTGCAGTGACTGGACACTAACTGTATTAAATAAAAGATTGTGATATCATGGCTGCTGTATTTCATCAGACATACAGTATGACAGCTATAGTAACTAGCTGAAGCTATTTCAAAAGAAAGTACATTTTTTCCATGACCACACACATGATTTACTCGTTTTCTGTCCAATCTTAGAAGCCATGCACTTAAAATGTCATCTTGTTGATACATTTCTGGAATATAGGTCTGTCCTTGGTTCAGATACGAGGCTGAACTGCCTGGGACCGTTGCCAAGACGGCCACCGAGCTGACAGACTTTTATAGAATGACTTTGCTCAATCCGGCACTGAAAAAGCTAATTCTGACAGTGTTTCGATGTTTGTTCTCTCTGTCGAAATTATGTACTTACGAGGAACTGCAGACAGCCAATCAGATTGCAGTCATCCTGAAACACATGGCCAGAAAAGTGTACACAATATACAGTATTATTTACGCTACATCTTGTTGGATGGGCATCTAAAACCGAGGCTACACCAGAAAACGTGTTGTTGTCAGCATAATACAGACAGTTATTTTACCCGCCTTCCCAAAACTAGAGCATGCTCCAATGTCTTAAACTGAAATTCTTGATGGTTTGTAATTGCCTGGTTGATTACTTTCTCAGTGTACTTACTAATCAACTACTACTCTGCTATGAATGACAATGAATGCCATAGCAGTTTAGTTTAGAAACGTAATCAGTGATATTATTATTTCAAGTTGAAGCCCACGGACATGTCTGACTGTCTTTTTGGTACAGCAGAACTCACTAAAATGTTTGTAAGGTGGAGTATCTTACGCCTTGTTATGGCTAAAATTCCCGCAAGAAGAATAAACATACATACAAACAATACCATACATGTTTAAAGGTTCAGTTTTCATAGTGTACCTTGCATTTCTTTGGTAGTAAGCCATGCTGTGTCACAGCTTTACTTCTGTTGGAGGATCTGAGCGCTTTGTAGGTGCATTAGGGTCTTCTCTGTGTCTTCCGCATACTTATCATAGTCTATACACGATAAACTATCTCATTCATTGGATCTGTTGAGTGGAACCACATTGAGGGGGAAAAATGCTAGATGCTGTGACATAATCTGGCAGAAACCGCTCATAATATTTAATTTATGGATCAGATCTAACTTCAGCTAGATATCAAAGGACTGGCAAAGTTTCATGTCCAGCCAGTTTTGCGTGATGCTGTGACAAAATCTGTCTGGACAGACAGACAGACAGACAGACAGAACATTTTCTGAGACTGGTTTTGGGTTCTCCAATGTATGAAATGTAAAGATATAATTGAAGGAGCAATTCTGACCAATGTATAGACATTTCTTTAATTTGATTTATATAGATTAGAGTGTACTATTTAGTAGTTTAGTGCACAGGGTCAGATTTATCCATGGATTTAGTATCTGTCAGAGCTACAATTTAGTAGTTTAGTCCAGGGTGGGATTTAGCCATCGGTTTAGAATCTACTAGAGTGCGTTATTTAGTAATTTAGTGCGCAGGATTGGATTTAGCCGAATTAAAGCTTATAACCATGACAATGAGGTCAATTGAAGAAGATTATGAAGTAGAAGAAGATGTAATAGAAGAATATTTATCCAGAATCACAGACAAAAAAAATGCATGTTTATGTAAATGTCTTGCCAATCTTATGAACAAAATCTAATACATGCTTGAAGAAATGTAAACAGTATGTACCAGTGAAGCCATGATATTTCCGTGTACCTGCTGATATTTTTATTGATTTCAGATTTGTTTGAGTAATGGATTGGACGAGACTGGACGAGGTGGGGGATCAGTTATACGCCGCCATGTTGATGTGCGTGATAGAAGAGATCTGGTCATGGATTTGAAACACTCAGCTCCTCCATTTCAACTGATTGGCATCTGGTTGTATATAAAGCAGATTTGCGTCGCAGCCGGTGGTCAGACTGGGCCGAGCCTTGAGGAAGTGCAGGGTTAATCCGATTTGCTGTCACTCTCACTGAAGCCTCTTTGCTTCAAATATTTACACTTCAGTGTAACGAACAACTGAACCTGCAACATTAACTACTTTAACGAGACAACACAAATTTATATCTGTGGAACTACTAACACACACACACACACACACACACACACACACACACACACACACTAAAACACACTACAGGAATCACTGCTGAGTTTCTTCCTGTCTCAGGAAGCGGAGTCGAATTTCTGTGGTCGTCCGCCGATCTGGCTCCTGTCTCTTACACACACACACACACACACACATACACACACACACACACACACACACACACACACGCACAATTACTTCTGTCGTCTATATTCAATAGTATCTGTAAATTATTTCACCCATTATTTCTAAAAAAAAATTATAATAAATAAATAAAAAAACTATGATTAAATCAAGTACAGAAAATAAAAAAAAAAAGTCAGGATTTACATTTGCATTTACATTTAGGTGTATGGCAGATGCTCTTAGATAAATTATATAAATGATACACTATATAAAATTAAATATATATTTTTTAAATAATTGGTGAAAAAATTACATATATACTCTATTTATATATGTAATTAATCAATAGATATATTTTATTTATTTATATGCATGATATGCAAAAAATAAATGCCTCCATATCCTCCTGCTGTCCATCATAGCCAGTTAGATAAATAGATAAAAAGTCCTTCATTAATCCCAGTGGAAAATTGTATAAGTGGTATAGTTAAGCACTTTTACACTAAACTTCAAATTGAAGCATAAAAGCACAATTTTTCCCTATTAACATAAACTAGTTCGAATCAGTCGAGCTTTTTAACTTTTTAACTTTTAAATTTTTAGTATTTTATTATAACAATTATTATATCAAATCTGGTAGATTCAAGATGTTTGTGACGTCACAGCCTCGTCCTGAGGGAATTTCAGCTTTAAATAAACAAATGTGAATTTAAGGATGTGTTAAGAAATTTCGCCCAATCACCCAAACATCTGTAAAACAACAACCAGATATTCGAGAGGAATGAACCGTTTTCAAGTCCAGATGTACGTCAATTATTCCAGGCTGAATCCTGTTTATTGATGACAAGAGTAAAGCGCCTGCACTGTGTTTACGCGCCTGCGAGGTCTTCTTCGCTGCGTGGTTTATCACACTGCAGCACATCTGTATGAGCGCAAAAGCTGGATGTTGAGCACCAGGTGGTCTCTGTCAGAGAAGGTGATTTAAACATGTTCCCCCTCTTGTCCTTTTTTACTCTCTACTCTATCTCTCTCTCTTTCTCTCTCTCTCTGTCTGTGTCTCAGAGGTCAGACACGGCGTCAGCAAGGTCTGCATAGTCGTGTTATAGAGACGAGAGTTGTGAAATGGAGGGATTCCTGTGTGGGATAGTGCTCTTAAACCTGACTCCAGAAATAAATTATGACATTCTGGAGTTTACCTTGTGTACAGCATCCGGCTGTTAGTGCATGCACACACATACACACATACACACACACACACACACACACATACACATATGTGTAAACAGTGACGTATATACCCACTGTCTTTTTATGCTATTAACCCCTCCTTAATGTCACCATGTCCAGAATTCCCATTATCCCTATTATATTATCGTCCTCTGCGTCTTTATCATCACTTCACACGTTATTTTCAGGCCGAACACTTTCACCTCGATGTGTCGCTCCTGCCAGCAACTGGATCTGGTTACATTTAGAGGAGCGTTCATGTCCGGCCCTGTGTGTGTGTGTGTGTGTGTGTGTGTGCGTGTGTGCGCGTGTTGTTCTGCTGATTAAGGGAAGAGATAGATGAATGAATAATAAATACAGCGCCGGGTAGGCAGCCTTTGTTAAGCCGAAAACTCGTCGTAACGTATGAGGCGAAAACACGCGTCGACACCCAAACTGTGAAGGACGACGAGCTGCTGGCAGTCCTGTGTGGTCCGAGCAGGCAGCGATGAGGTCATATAAGTGCTTACTAATAGCGCACAATCCAGATGATTTACCTAAATCCCAAGCTTAAATGACTTCTTACACCAGCTATGATTTTTTTTCCTGATTTACTGAGATAAGTGGATGTGTCGTCATGGAAACCCAGTGTTTATCTGTTACGTTTGGGTTCATGAGATCTCATGCTTGCAGAATTGGAACAATTTTCAAGATAGAATTTGCATGTAAATTTGGTGCGAGTACTTTTTTGTATGTGTGTGTGTGTGTGTGTTTGTGCATGTGTGTGTGTCAGCAGAATTTCACAAGCCAGCTACGTTTATTTCAGGGGAATCCACAGTGACTTCTGGTGCAAATCAGGCTCCAAACTTTCACGTGGGAAAACATCGCGACATTGACGAATAGCACAACTTCTTCAGCTGTGTCGACTCCTAAAGACCAGGTCCTTTATATCCCAGAGCGGCAGATCCATGATTGCTATTTGCTCATCTGGGCGATGTGCAAGCTTGAGAATTTATTTCACACTTTTTGACAAATTGCAAAGTTCTTTTAATGCATTTGCTGTAACCAGTCGAAAGTTTGGAATGGTGGACACTCAGTCAGGAGATTCAGTTAGATGTTAGAATGGATAAGTGTTAAGCTCCACCATGCTTCCACTATTGGGGATTTGGGCAGGGCCCTTAAACCTCTCTGCTCCAAGGCTGCTGTATCATGACTGACCCTAAATTCACATTACCAAGTTTTTTTTATCCAGATGTAACACAGATCTGAATTTTTTAATTCTGTCTGAACACACAAATCTTTTTCAGATCAAATCTGTGTCACTCCCATATGTCATCCTGGCCCAGATACATATCCGATATGTGGTCACGTGACCTGGATGAGAATAGAATTCATGTGATTTTTTGCTTCTGCACATGCGTGGGACGCCCGCTGACGTCAGCGTGAGGATTTCATCGCAGCGCTCAAACAGCTAAAGCACAGCGTCTGGCTTTCTTCCTTCTTCTGCACCTCAACACATACAGCTGACTAACTGCTTGTCGTCCTTCAAAGCAAAACCCCTAGCAGTCGCAAGAACTTAGATGTATCATTGTTCATGTTTAAGACAGATGCATCCGCTCTAGAGTCAGATTAAAGTCACTTGTAAATATGAACATGAACCGTCATGAAAATCTGATCTGACCAAAACAATCTGAACTGAGCAATGTGGCTTGTATTGTGAACAAATCCTTAATGATATGTAAAGAAAAGACTTTCACTATCCTCTACTGTATTATACATGTGACAAAGCCTTCTTCTTCAGCTTGTACAGGCAAGGACAGGGTCGATAACCTCCTAAAACAAACTCGCAATGTACAAACCATGTTTACACATCGCTGAACACTGGCCTATATATAGCATTATAATAAATCCAGCAACTCAATAAGTTCACTAAGGTAAACTGAACAAAGTTACTTAAGTAAGTTCTTACTTATCTACTATTCTATTACTCAGTAATTCATTATTTGGCCTACTTAATAACATTTCACTGTTAACTTGCTTTTAACTTAGTTACTTACCTACTTACTTAATTATTGCTTGCTTACATAATTACGTGTTTAATTAGATATTATTATTTCTTTCCAGGCTTACACACAGACTTTCTTATTATTAATTACATAGTTATTAAATGACTATTTAAATATGTACTGGCTTGTACACAAACAAAGATTACTTTAACTTGCTTGTTTATTAAAACTAGTTATTTTAAAGTAATATCATTTTAACTGACTTACTGTAATAACAACTTAGTTACTTCCTTTTAACTTAAGTATTACAACTTTAATTATTCCATACTCGCTTAATTATTTGAATATTTATCACTTATTTCCTTGCTTACATACTGACTTACTTACCTACAGTATGTTCTGCGCACTTACTTCATTAAGTATTAACTTAGTTCTTAGTGGTGTACTTACTTTATTAACTACTTTGCTTATTATGAACTTAGCTACATACATATTTTCATACTTTTAAAATTACGTACTTATTAATTACTGCATATTCTTTTAACTCAGTTACTTACACACACCAGTTAACTACCTATTTACTTTATTGTTGCTTACTTGCATAATTAACCAATTACTTATTACTTTTTTTTTTTTTTACAATTCTTTTTTTAAATTGTTTTTTTTATTACTTATGTCACAAATGATGTTGTAGCAAAAGGACCCCCCCACCCCCCGCCCTGTCCCTAATCATACTTTAGTACTTACGTTAAGTAGAAAGCAAGAAGTTTGTAATTAAGAAAATGCTTAAATATCTTATTAAGTATTTCAGGAAGTAATAAGCAAAATTGCAAGTTCATAACTAATTCATAATAATTAAGTAATAAGTCAGTAGGTAAGCAAGAAAATATACGTGACAAGTAATTAAGTAACCATTTAAGTAAGTAATGATGAAGTAAAGAGATAAGTAGAAAGAAAGTAACTAAGTTAAAAGTAGTTAAGTTGTAGTAACTTAAACTCATTTAAAATTAAGTAAATAGCAAGTAAATAATTTTAAGTAACAAATGATTACTTAAGTACTAAGTAAGGATGAGTAAATAAGTAAATACACTATTAGGTACAAAATTCATTCATTAGTATGTTTAAATAAATAATATTTAAAATATAATTTTGTCGATTGAACCAGATCATTTAACCATATGAATCATATATATTTAATTTTAAATATTATTTATTTAAGCAGCAAAAGTCTGTACATGCTTGTGTGTATGTGTGTCTGTGTTACACTAGCAGAGGATCTCCCCTTCCCAGTGTTTATTAGTTTTCCTGCTCCAGCCACGTGGGTGATGTCTGGACTCTGTGTATATAGATGTGCTTTTGCATGTGTGTGTGTGTGTGTGTGTGTGTGTGTGAGTATGTGGGTGTGACACAGGGTAACACACAGTGCAGTGATAAAGAGCTCTGTCCTGTGCGTCTGCTTGCTCGCTGATGACAGCCAGAACCAGGCGATGTCTTTTTTTTCCCTCTCGTGTCTTTATGGTAGTAGACTCTCGGTGCTTTACACAATCAGGTGAACTGTCTCTCATAAAACCAGGGCCTGTTTTGGTGTGCGTAAAAAACCTCAGACGAACCTCATCCTTTCGGTTTATTACACAGCAGCAAGAACGCAGGCGCGCTGTAAAAGTGCTGGAATTCCTCACATTCAATTGAACACTATATATGGAAGCAGATCGTCTGGAAAATTTTTATTGCTGAATGCCTGCAATAATAGAAATGTTGAGCAGTTTTATAGTCATTTTAAACTTTGCACGTTGGACTCCTTTCTCAGGGATTCACTGATGGTGATTCAGCTTTGTGGATTCGTTGTTTTTTTTTTAAGCTGGACAGCAGCAAGGGCAGGAGAGAGTTTAAAAGTAGCTGTGAGTCTGACCTCGTTTTGGTCGACTCCAATCCCGGAGAGATGAAACAGGAGCTCATGAGCAAATCACATGCTGCCCAGTGACAGACAGATGCATCAATTAGGGCTATTTAGTGAAGCGGTGTGGGTGAAAGGGCAAGAAGCCTAGCAAAGTGACGATCTGCCAAATGACCTGGTAACCAAACTCATCAGAGAGAGAGAGAGAGAGAGAGAGAGAGAGAGAGAGAGGCCATGTCAAGCACACACAAACGCATACACACTAATACACACCGAGCTGAAAACAAACTTTTAATAACAACACTACAAAGAAATAAAATAAACAATTTGCTAAGATTCTGGTTCCATCAAGAACCCTAAACAATAATCAGGTTCTATGCAGAACCATAATAGGACTGATTCACTTTAACAGAACTAGAACGTCTTTAGAAAGCCAGAGGCACCAGCCACAATCCACATCCTGTATCTTACATTCATTTACAGCACTTTCATCTTTAACTTTCTGTTTCTCTTCCTGTAAACTTCCAAACTCTGAACATGAATTTGATTTTAAAATATTTAAATGTTTTATTTTTGCTTGCATTTTTTATTTGCATTTTTAAAATTATAAGAAAAATAGAAATTAGAAGAAGAAGTTAAATTCAGTGCACTTAAAGGTGCTTTGGTTTGTTTTCCACACAGCCGCCTTTAAAGCTCTCGTTCTTTCTTATAGTATATTTATAATTATGACCTTACAGGAAGATCAGGAACTCTTAAGGAATCCACTCACTCTTTCATTTTCTCACTGGAGAGGGTCAACGGAGGCCTGGAGCCTATCCCAGGGGACCCGGGACCCGGTACACCCTGGACAGGGGGGGTGCAAACCCATCACAGAGCACACACACACACACACACACACACACACACACACACACAGTACGGGCAATTTGGAAGCACCAGTTAGTCTACCCTGCACATCTATAGACTGTGGGAGAAAACCCACCATGCATGGCGAGAACATGCACTCCATGTTCACACACACACACACACACACGCACACACACACACACACACACACACACACACAGAGAATGCGAGAATCCTGAAAGGAGTCTAGTGCACACACCTTAAATAACGGTTCTTTAACCTTTTCAAACATAAACACTAATGTAACTAATGTAATGTAACTAACATCTTGTAACCTGACAACTACTGGATGTGATGAGTGTCTTCAGACAGGAGGACGTCTGGCAAAAGTACGACACCCTGCAGTGCTTATATGAGGAGGTGAATTAATGTTTTATGAAATATGAGCGTTTTGATATTTGGAATAATGTTTCAAAAGCTGAGCTGATCAACAACCCAGGGGAGGTGCTCTTCTTATATAAGGTCACATTTCTGTCTCATTATTCTGTAATGTTCACATTTCTGTAAGGCATGTTAAAGTCAAACCAGGAATTGTGGTAAAATTTTTCATGAATGTATTTGTAAAACCGATTGACATTTACAGGAGACTTTAAGCACAGTATGGTGATGAGACTCTTAACCGCAGTAAAACATTTGAACGAGGCAAATCTCTTAAAGAAGTTTAAAGTTTAAAGAGTTCACTGTAGTCGGTACTGTGAACATTTATCAAGTGGGACACCTGATCCTTGAGACCTCAGTTATTTCCACATCCCCGTACAGTCCTGACCTCGCTCCAAGACATTTCCACATGTTTGCGCCATTCAAGGAGTTCCTGGGAGGCTGGGGTTTAAGACGTGAAACAGGCAGTCCGGTCATGAAAACGTTCAAGCTTGATGGTTTTCAAGCAACTAGTGAAACACTGGTAAGTGCATTAGTGTAGCAGGTGATTATATATAGAGATTTTTTATATCTATATATAAAATATATTTTATATATAGAGGTTTTACTCTTATAACTGTTTTATGTTTTTCGGCAAAATTAAAAGGTCCTTAACACCTTAAACAGTTTTTTATATATGATTGCCATAGTGTAATGTACAGCATACTGTACATTTGCGTTCATTTAATTAACAGTTATGTCTCATAACTCCTGTTACAGCAGATATAATTCTGGTCTTTTTTCGTTACTTCTTCACACGTTGCTTGTTCTGCGAATGCAGGTTTGTAATTTTTGCCTGTGTGGATTTTAAACATGGAGTGAAGTGTGTGAAACGTGTGTCCTGATGATCAGCTGTTGGGTGAAAGAAAGTCTTCACCATGCCAGCTGAAACCCAAAAAGAGATCGGCCATTATGGAGATTTAACCAGCTGCTGTTCAGCCTGTGCATGCTTGGGCAGTTGCAGGATCTTGCAGCTTTCACATTGCACTGTTTATTATTTATTTAGTTATTTATTTATTATTATTATTTTTTATCCAAACATATCATCCTGGATGATATCACCTTCCTCAAACATTAAATACGAGATGATCTCAACGAGATGAAACTACTCCTGATATGCCGCGCGCCGTCACCCGCGAAACACCGCTGCTCGTGCCGTAACGAATAAACACTGTATCACAGCGGATTGTGACGAACATGATATGTTCACGAAAATAGACAGATGTTTTATTAGTTTACATTTTTTAAACTACACTTTAGTCTCGTCTCAACAATCTTGCATGCTGATTTCGTCACCATCACCGTTCATCGCTATCTGTGACGTCTTGTCATCGTCTTGTCTCAGTCACAGGAAAAAAGGTCGTCAACGGATATTTTTCGTCATATTTGTTGATGAATTTAACACTAATGGTTAGCTTCTACAACACAAACTAACACAAACCGCAACCTCTCATCTTACTTACCATTTTCCAAGAAATCCAGAGTAGAAGTGCAGTAGATGAGACATTGGTGCAAACTTTGGACTCCCAGAATGCACTGCACCTACAGTACGTTACTCAGCTCTATAACTGGCCGGCGAGCTGTGAGGCAGTGCTGCAAGTGCGATGGTGTTCATGGTGGTTTTGGGGCTTAGGAGGCTGATGGACAGGTCATAAGGTGGGGAAGCTGAACAGAATCAATAACTAAAGCTCCGCTGCATCGTGCTACACAACAGAACGACATTGTGGGTAATGTAGGAAGGTGAACATGTGAGCCGTAGTTTAAGCTAAAAGCAAAAACAAACTCAGAATGTCATTAAATAGTAGATGTTAGTGCGTTAATTATGATGTCTTAATTATAAAGCTGAGGTTGTCCTGATTTTTTTTTCACTCTTTTAATAAACTATTAAACACTGATTAGTTAAACGGATGATGTAATCGAGGCCGGCGGGAATTGAGAATTAATGACTCTAATAATGGTGTGTTGTGTGTGTTTTGGAAGCCGCTGCTATTTGTTCTGCATTTTCACGTGTATTTTTTCTTCTCTGCAGCTGCAGTGTGAAAATGACCGAGGTGTGTTTGCTCTGACTCCGAGTGAGCGCGGCTCAAACGAGCTATTGCTTCTGACGTCAAACATAATTTGAAGCCCCATAAAGGAGATTAACGCCATCTGGAGGGACCTGATGGAAGAACAGCGAGGACACTGCTCTCTCTCTCTGCTCCTTTCTCTTCTTGGCTCTATTCCTGTCTCTCCATTCGTCTCTGCCTGTCTGTCTATCTCTGTTTTTCTCTCTTTCTGTGTGTGTGTGTATGAGTGTGTGTGTGTGTGTGTGTGTGTGTGTGTGTGTGTGTATTTTTCATACATTTATTAATAAGCCAATTTAGTTGAAATATTAGACAATTAATTTACAAATTATTGAATTAAATGTTTTATGATTGTAGATTGAAGGCATCTACTTTCTCAGGCTCGTCTAAATCAGATCTTTAGGTTAGTAATGAGACAGAGTTGTGCCTGCTCATAAATAAACTAAAATGAGTAAAAAGATTTTAAATGTTAGGGGAGAATTTACTTATCATTATTATTATTATTATTATTATTATTATTATTCAATATTGTTTGCATTTGTGAAAAAAAATCTTAGCAATTTGAATTGCTAAAATGCAGGGTGCACTTACTTTTAGCACACAAATATGAATATGAAAGCAAAAATAATACATCATAAAATGCAGTACAAACATTTTCAATGGAAAGAGTTGTGTGTGCGTGTGTGTGTGTGTGTGTGTGTGTGTGTGTGTGTGTGTGTGTGTGCTTGTGTGTGTGTGTTTGTGTGTGTGTGTGTGTGCATCACTTTGTTGCGAGCTGCAAAAGGTGCATGTATCACATCAATAAAGAGAACCAAAAACTCTCTATCTATCTATCTATCTATCTATCTATCTATCTATCTATCTATCTATCTATCTATCTATTTTTTCCCTTTTTAAATAACATTAATATTTTATGTATAAAACCATGGGGTTTAAAAAATCACACCATGGGCAAACAGAGAATTTCAATTTGTGTCAACCAGATGAAGTGCAGTAAGTTTAAATAATAACAATAATAATAATAATAATAATAATACCACCTGACCTGACACCCAGGGTGCTGTAGGTTCGACCGGAGGTCAGGTGAGTGTAAACCCCCGAGTCGCCCCCAGGCTCGAGCTCAGTGTTCAGTGTTCTTGTGGGTTTATATTTTTTACCCCGGGACGCTTCCGGTGTTTGACAGGTAGCTGATCTTATCTGCAAGAGCGTTGACAGGATGCTGCGTTGCCATAGTAACACCTATTAAACAATACATGACGCGGTATCGAACAATAGATTGAACATTTCCGAGTGCTTGGCCCCGCACGGCGCTCGCGCTGCTCACACGGAGGTCATTAATGCATCTCGGGCTATTTATAGAGCGACACAGGAGCGAGCGTGGCGTCAGTACGGAAGAGTGAAGTCCAGGTCAGGAGGACAGCCAGCGTCTCCCTCTCCTCCTCATTCTCCTTCTTCTCCATTTTCATCTTCTCCTCTACTTCTTATTTTCATTTTCTCCTCTAATTCTCCTTCTCCTTTTATTCCCATTTTCTCCTTCTCCCTCTCTATCTTCTCCTTCACCTTGTCTTTTCTTCATTTTACTTTTCTCCTTCTCCTTCTTAGCCTTCTTCTCCTTCTGTATGTATCCATTTCTTCCTTCAGCTTCATCTCCTTCTCCTCCCGTTTCTTCACATTTCTCTCCCTCTCATTCTCCTTTTCTTCTCATTTTTTCCATCTTCTCATTTCTCCTTTTCTTTCTTTTCTCTTAAAACTCCTTTTTTTATCCATCTTCTTCTCTTTATTCTTTTCTCCTTCATTTTCTTTCTCCATTTTCATTTCTTTCTCCTTCTTCTCCCTATTTTCTCTCTACATTTTGTCCTTTTCTTCTTCTTTTTCTCCCTCTCCTTCTCTCTCATATCCTTCTTAGACAATGCAGGACAGAAAGCATGACCCCTGCACCATGTGCACCATTTTTTGAGAAATTCAGTTTCATACACGCATCCTGTTGGTCTGATGTGTTTTTATATATATATATATATTCAAACATGACTTTCTTATGTTCTTATATATTGCTCCAAATTCAATCATTAATTTTAGAACTTTAAGATACAAATCAGTTAGTTTATTTTCATCTGGTGTAATTGTTAATCATGTCTAATTTATGTGTAGATGTAACTTTTTAGTGTGTAATTGTTTAAACGGTGTAATTTTTATAATAAAAAAATATGTTTTAAATGTACAATTAGCAGTCGTGTCTATTTGTCTATCTGTGTGTGTGTGTGTGTGTGTGTGTGTGTGTGTGTGCGCGTGTGTGTGCAAATGTATATGGCAGTACGTGTAAGCTTAACCTTTTCCTGGTTCTCATACTGTGTGTGTGTGTGTGTGTGTGTGCGTGTCGTTCTCCATGTGAGCACACGCATGTCTTTCACACCACTCAGTAGTTCCCATGCTGCATAGTGTGTGTATATATGTATGTGTGGTGTGTGTGTGTGCGTGTATGTGTGTGTGTGTGTGTGTGTGTGTGTGTGTGTGTGTGAGACGGCTTCCCTACATAGATGAGGTTGTGACCCCTGTGTCGCCCAGCGGGTCCCAGACACCCTCCGAGTCCTGCAGGAAAGAGAGAGTCTGTGTTATTCTTTCTCTGCCTTTTAGCCATATTTCATTCGTTTACACACATACACCAACACACACCCACACACACCCACACACACACACACACACACACACACACACACTATGCTTCTACACAGAGAAGGGCGGTTATCATCCTCAGCCTTCATTCTCTCTCTCTCTCTCTCTCTCTCTCTCTCTCTCTCTCTCTCTATGTGTCTCTGCACATTTCCTGCAACATTTAAAGGAGTTTCAGTGAATTTGAACTTGTGAAACATTTTACACTTTTAACTCAGGAGTAACCGCACTTTCTCACTGAACTTAGGAATTGTTTTGCTGTATGATTTCTTTACTTGAGTAGTATTGAAACTGAACACTTGAGCCTCTTCCTGAGTTTGATCCTGAACCAAAATGAATTTAAGATCATTTAAGGAAATCGTAAGTAGATCATCAGGAATTTTGTCCAGCATCGTTGCTTTAAAGGAGAGAAATCTCAACCATTCAAAAAGTTTAACCACGCTTGACAATTTGAAATATAATTACAGAGTAGGAAAATATCAGAGCAGTTAATTAGTTACTTGTGGAAGGTTTGTAGGCTCCATAGGTGATTCGTGCCGCTTCCTAAGACAGACGACACTAAACGGTGGACAGCGGTCTGAATTCGGACCGAGTAACAGTTCTATCCAGACTCTGATGCTTTTCAGATAAATGAGTATTCTAGCACTTTTTCCCTTGAGATGGGCGTGGCTATACACTTACAAGAACACGATACAAGAAACAAAAGAAACAAGAAATGGAAACGATGGTAAAGCACCTACAAGCCAACAAAATGCTCAAGAAACAGAAATGAACACAGCATGGCTTAGTTACAAGAAAAGGCAAGTAGACTATGAAAACTGAACTTTCAAAGAGGAATGGACAGATCAAAGTTTGTTTATTCTTCCTGCGGGAAGTTTAAAACCAGTTTGTCTCATATATTCCGAAACCATGCTGATAATAAAAAGCAGTAATGTGAAGCAATAAAACATTCGTCGTAATATATGTAATATACAGTATATTAAATTGTCATATCCACACCCGAACTGAGAACCAGAGTCCTTTCACATTCATTTACAGTCCAGCAGCGTATATATATATATATATGAATCCAAACACAAACATGAAAATCAAACCTCGGCTCGAAGAAAGAAATTTTATTGACCGGATCTTTTAATGAATTAATTCTGTTCTGAAGGATAAACATCATGGATAATCCAAAAAAAAAAAAGAAAAACCAGGATTCTTTGGTGAGTGTTGATGGAAACAGTTTTGCGCTGTCATTACTGAACTACAAAATAATGCACTCTAATGGATACTAAATCCACGGCTAAATCCCACCCGGCACTATTTTCCTAAAGTAGCTCTGTTAAGAAACTTTTCAGATTGAGGAAACATTCTGTTCCACATGAAACCTTCAGGGATTTATTTGCAGGGACGGTGGAGTGAATAGATACAGGTTCTACAGTGTGAGGAAGGGTTCTTGGGTTTGTGAATGAGTTCTACTTAAAACACTGTGTAGATATAACGTTTTCAAGATGTAAAGTTTTGTATCCTTCTACCCATGCCGAGGTATCGGGAGATTGTGCCAGCTTCAGTAGACAAAGGCCGACCCTGCGAGG